>CANXYC010065967.1:0-25406 GCA_948193065.1 Aleurites moluccanus
TCAGGTTTATGGTTTTTCTGTTAAGCAAAACTTAATTGATGTTAAATTATGAGGATTATGTTGAATAGGTGGGCTTATAGTTCTTGTTGGTGGCAGTTATAGCTGTCATATTATTGGTTTTAATGTTTAGTGGTAAGTCAAGCTTACTACGGGTTCCGGAAGCCTTATGCTTTCCCGTTCCCTAGTGCCGGTCACGTGCCCAATTGGGGTCGGGTCGTGACAGTTTTGGCCGAATAATAAGAAACCCTATTTTCTTCCAGTTTCGGTTTACCTAGAAAACACGAAGTTGATGCCTATTTCCTGGTATTTCTAAAATCAACAGGTTATAGAAGATTACTTTTCCAGTATTCGTGCGCGAATCAACGGATTGTAATATTATCTTCTTCTTCTTCCATTTATATTCCGCTGCGTCAGTTGGTATCATAGCTTGTGCTTTGAAAAAGAAAAAAAAAAAAGAGCCATGCCTCCACGAAGGCAACAACAGTAGCAACGTCCTGATGAGGGGAACGAGCGTGACCTAGAACAAAGGGTGGCGCGAATGGAGGAACGATTTGAACAGATGTTAGGGTAGATTACCGAGAGAATGGACGACTTGATGCAGACCCATTATAGGGCCAATCAGGGGCGACAAAATCGTCAACAGAATCGTCGTGGTGATCCAGATAGTAATGAGGACGATTTGAGTACAAAAGAGGAGCACGTTGAAGAGGTACCTCGCAGGCGACGTAGACCTGTTGAGGAAGACGATGATAGGCAGCGTTGAGAGGCTGGGATGCGAACTAAAATCCCTGAGTTTCATGGCAGCCTTGCACCTAAGGAATTTTTGGACTGGCTAGCTACGATGGAGGAGGTGTTCGAATTTGAGAGAGTACCTGAAAATAAATGTGTTCCCTTAATAGCAACCAGACTGCGAGGTCGAGCGTCGGCCTGGTGGCAGCAAGCAAAACTGTCACGTGAGATGATGGGAAAACTGAAGATATCCTCCTGGGAGAAGATGAAGAAGCACCTACGGACTACGTTCCTGCCCTATAACTTTCAAAAATTAATGTACCAGCGGTTACATAATCTCAGGCAGGGAACCAAATCAGTGGATGATTATACCACTGAATTTTACCAACTAATTTCCAGGAATGAGATTCATAAGACAGAAGATCAGTTGGTGGCTCAGTATATTGGAGGATTGCGGGTTCAGATTCAAGACACCGTCAATATATTTGATATTGTCTCTGTTTCGGCTGCACACCAAAGGGCTCTTGTGGTCGAGAAGCAGCAGGCTCGTCGAACAAGCAGTTTTGGTAATTCCCTAAATTTCACTAGTAATAATGTTGTTGGAAATCGTGTGGTGAATCGTGTAGGTGGAAATATAACTAAGGCTACTGGGAATGCTAATCAGTTTAATAGGGGAGCTAGTAGTAGTAGTGGTATTAAGTGTTTTGCATGTGGAGAAGTGGGTCATAGGCAATCTGAATGTAACAAGGCTAGAAAAAAAAAATAGTATTTGCTGAGAATGATGATTATGAAGAAGAACATAATGCTTTTGAAGGACTGCCTGTGTATGATGATGAGCCTATAGACAAAGAGTTTGTAGGGGGAGATGTGGGAACTGCCCTAGTTGTGAGGAGGTCTTGTTTAACTCCTAAGGCTGCAGACGAAGATGACTGGCTGCATAAGAATATTTTTCAATCTACTTGCACTATTCTAGGTAGGGTCTGTCGTTTTGTCATTGATGCAGGGAGCTGCGATAATTTTATTTCTGAGAAGGTAGTGAGGAAATTAGATATCAAGACAGAACAACATCCAACTTTGTATGAGCTTTCATGGCTTAAGAAGGGTGGTGAAGTAACAGTGTCTAAACGAGCTTTAGTCACTTTTTCTATCGGTGCATGATATAAAGATGCTATGTGGTGTGATGTGATAACTATGGATGCATGCCATTTATTATTAGGGCGGCCATGGCAGTATGATAGGAGCGTGAATCATGATGGGCGGCCCAATACATACAGCTTTGTATTTGAGGGTGTCAAGATTGTGTTGGTGCCTAGTAAGCCAACACTGGCTAAAACCCCACCAGTAGGGGCCCGTACAAATCTGTTGTCATTAGTACAATTTGATGAGGAGATGCAGAGTGTCGAAACAGTTTATGTGTTGATTGGAAAAGAGATTATAGAGTCGGCAAGGATTCCAAAAGAGGTGGCTCTTATACTTGCTGAATTTGGTGATGTGTTTCCTGAGGAGTTGCCCGATGGATTGTCTCTTTTGCGTGATATTCAACATCACATTGATTTGGAGCCAGGAGCAGCTCTGCCTAATAGGCCTCACTACAGAATGAGTCCCAGAGAGCATGATGAGTTATGTAGGCAAGTTGAAGAATTGTTAGCTAAGGGCCACGTTAGAGAGAGTATGAGTCCGTGTGCAGTTTCAGCCCTATTAGTACCCAAGAAAGATGGATCTTGGAGGATGTGTATGGATAGCAGAGCCATTAACAAGATCACAGTGAGGTACAGATTTCCTATTCCACGGTTGGATGATTTGCTTGATCAGATTAGTGGTGCAATTGTATTTACCAAACTGGATCTGAAGAGTGGGTACCATCAGATTAGAATTTGGCCTGGAGATGAATGGAAAACAGCTTTTAAAACACGTGAGGGGTTGTACGAGTGGTTGGTAATGCCCTTCGGACTGTCTAATGCCCTTAGTACTTTTATGCGTATAATGAATCAATTGTTGAGGCCATTCATTGGCAGTTTTGTCGTTGTATACTTTGATGACATTTTAATCTTCAGTGCTAATCCATAAGATCACATGCAGCATATTCGGGCAGTTTTGAGTGTTCTTCGCAGGGAGAAATTTTATGCAGCGACAAATAATTGTGTTTTTATGGCTTCCAAGGTTCTGTTTTTGGGATATGTGGTTTCAGGAGATGGCTTACAGGTTGATGACTCAAAAATAGAAGCTGTAAGGCAATGGCCTACTCCAAAGACCATCACTGAAGTTCGAAGCTTTCATAGTCTTGCTTCTTTTTACAGGCGCTTCATCCTTCACTTTAGCAGTATTATGGCTCCAATCACAGATTGCATGAAGGGTAGACAGTTTGAGTGGACTGCCGAAGCTGAGACGACCTTCCAAGTGATCAAGGAACGCCTAACCACTACACCAATTCTGGTGTTGCCGGATTTCTCACTACCTTTTGAGCTACACACAGATGCTTTTAAGGTTAGCATAGGAGCTGTTCTAAGTCAGAATGGAAGACCTGTGGCATACTTCAGTGAGAAGCTGTCTGGCGCTAAACTGAATTATAGCACTTACGATGTGGAGTTTTATGCCGTTGTACAAGCTGTAAAGCATTGGCGCCATTACCTGTTCCACAGAGAGTTTGTTCTCTACACTGATCATGATGCCTTAAGGCATTTACAGAAGCAGGATAAGGTCTCTTCGAGACATACACCCTGGGTTGCATATTTGGAGCAGTTTACCTATATGGGGAAGCACAAGGCTGGGGTCACAAATCGGGTTGCAGATGCCTTGAGTCGCCGAACCAATTTGCTGGTGTCCATGAGAGTTCAAGTTCCCGGTCTTGACTCTTTTCGTGATTTACTTGAAACTGACTCTTATTTTTCTGCAGTTTTACAAGATGTGCAGGCTGGAAAGAAAACAGATTTTCTCATCCATGATGGATTTCTGTTCAAGGGCAATCAACTATGTATTCTTGACTATAGCTTGCGATTGCAAATTATTCAAGAATTACATGGGGAAGGACATGTTGGTAGGGACAGAACATTGCGGCTGGTTCAGGCTTCCTATTATTGGCCTAGTATTCGCAAGGAGGTGGAGAAATATGTGCAGAGATGTAGGGTGTGCCAAGTTTCCAAAGGGGCTGCTACCAATGCTAGATTATATATGCCACTTCCAGTCCCTTCACAGCCGTGGATTGACATTAGCATGGATTTTGTGTTGGGATTGCCACGAACCCAGCGAGTTAATGATTCCATCTTTGTTGTTGTGGATCGTTTTTCTAAGATGGTTCATTTTATTCCATGTAAGAAGACTACAGATGCTGTTCATGTTGCCCAATTGTTCTTTCGAGAGGTGTATCGTTTGCATGGGTTGCCTACAACCATTGTTTCTGACAGGGATACACGGTTTCTTAGCCATTTTTGGCATAGCCTATGGAAGATGGTCAACACACAACTCAATTTCAAGTGTGCTTATCACCCTCAAACCGATGGGCAGACAAAGGTTGTCAACAGATCCCTCGGAAATTTATTGCGGTGTTTGGTTGGAGAACATATCAAAGGGTGGGATCAAAAGCTTTGCCAGGGAGAATTTGCTCATAACCATGTTGTGAATCGCAGTACTGGATTCAGCCCATTTCAGGTGGTTTATTCTACACAACCCCGTGGACCACTCGATTTGATGCTTTTGCCTAGCAACACCAAGCTCCATGGGAAAGCTGCAGATTTTGTGCATGAGTTACAGAGGTCCATAAGACAGTTTTTGACAACCTTAATGCAGCCAATTCTAAGTATAAGCTACATGCAGATAAGAAGCGCAGGCATATACAGTTTGAGGTAGGTGATTTTGTCTGGGCCATTCTAACTAAAGAGCGTTTCTCAGTTGGGGACTACAACAAGCTATCTGCTAAAAAGATTGGTCCTGTGGAGATTATTGAGAAGATTAATCCTAATGCCTACCGACTCAAGCTTCCTAGTCATATTCGCACTGCCGATGTGTTTAATATCAAGCACTTGATTCTGTTTCATGGTGACTCATTAGATGACGAGGTAGCTGCCAATTCGAGAGCGAATTTTTTCTACCCAGGGGGGAATGATGCGGGCCAGCAAATAGAGGAGCGGACTTTACAGTTTTTGGAAAAGCAATATAGGGCTTTCCGCGCAGGTCGCCTTTAAAAGACCATAACTTGCAACACAGGATGAGCCACGGGGCCCATGAGTACTTGTTTCGAAACTCGTTCAGAGATCTACAACAATACTGGGGGAACCCAGCACGACCCAATTTTGACCCCAAAATCATCTGTTTAAAGCCCGAACGGGACCTCTGAAGTTTTATGCGCATTTGTTTCTTTTGTTTTTGTTTTTTTTGGGCCGAAACCTGTTAAGCTCATTAGGGTTTTATTTTGCTTTTGTCCTATAAATAGGAGTGTTTTGTTTGTAAAATACAGTTTTGGCCGAATAATAAGAAACTTTATTTTCTTTCAGTTTCGGTTTTCCTAGAAACTTTCAGTTTCGGTTTTCCTAGAAAATACAAAGTTTATGTATTTTTCCTGATATTTTTAAAATCAACAAATTATAAAATATTATTTTTTCGGTATTCGTGCCCGAACCAATGAATTGTAATATTATTTTCTTCTTTCATTGATATTTCGCTACGTCAAATTGTTAGATTTTGGCTGATAATAAAGACTAAAACTGGGAGTTTAATATTTTTAAAAACAGAAAGAGTCCAATATTTTATACACGTGTCGGTTATTATTAAGAAGGTTTCCCTCCTTCTACCCGTTAGTGGAGTAGATGCTGGTATTCGGTTAACGTTATGTTCCGCAAAGCAGTTGCACACGTGTCCTTGTCCTGTTAGCTTTATTTCTTGGAATTTTTTAAAAAATACTCAAAAAAATAAAAAATATTACATATCTATTTTTTTTTAAAATATTATATATTTAAAAATATTTTTTTTAAAAATACAATATATATTAAATATATACAAAATATATATTAAAAATATAATAAACGTATACCGAATATATAAAAAACAGTATATTTATATAATATTTCCTTATTTCTTTAAATAAAAGGTTACTGTATCTCAATGCCCAACAAAACTTCCGGTCCTATAGTTGGGCTTAACGGATCGAAGCCCATTATGACAAAGCCCATTTATCTAACCCAAGTTAGCTATCTAGCGGTAACTACCTATAACTGTTTAGACGATACATCTGAGGTTTTTAGACTTTTCACATACTCAAATCTCCTTCTCTTACCCGCCAATTCTCTCTCTCTCTATTCTGTTTCGCTCTGGGAAAGCAGCAGCCATGTCTATGAGTTCTCTTATTCTGTTTCTCTGTATTCTGATCTCCACCTTGGTTCCACAGCCAAGAAGTCTTGCAATCCCCGAAGAACTCCGTGAATTTTCTCAAAATCTGATCCCTTTTAACACGCCCACAGCATCACCTCCTTCTTCTTCAATCTCTCCATTGCCACCATCAGACCCATCCCCAACTGGTCCCTTAGTGCCTGCTTTCTTTATCATTGGTGATTCCTCTGTTGATTGCGGCACTAATAATTATCTCGGTACTTTTGCTCGTGCAGATCGTCCTCCTTATGGTAGAGATTTTGATACCCATCAACCCACTGGAAGGTTCTCCAATGGCAGAATCCCTGTTGATTATCTGGGTAATTTTTTAATTCTTGATGGTTTTCTTTTTCTTATTTCCCTTGTTTAGTTACTGAGAAAGATGGAATTGAAAACAGAGGAAAATGAAATTGGGTTTTCTTGTTGAATGAAAAAGATTAAATCTTTTGGGTAGAACAAATTCGAGGTAAAATAACGAGGCTTGATTGTTATATGTGCTTGTTGTTTTCTGGGATATTTTTTTCTTGATTTTATGTGTATTTTCTATCTGGCACACTCCTCTGTTTGGTTGTTGAGAAAGTGGGAAAATTGGCAAGAAAAAAAAGATTTGGGGATTATTTGCAAACATCAGATTTTAAGAAAATAAAATTTCAACTTAATTCGGTCTCTCAGAGATTCGGTTTCTAAAAGTCAGGTCTTGGAGGGTTTCTGTTAATTTTCTGATGAAAAAGCAGTTGAATCGCTGAATTGCTGAATTTCCCTGTTTTCTTGCCAATCAAATCGATAAGTAGCGTTTCTTGCTAAAACTGAAATGAATCTTGATTAAATTCTCTCTTAGTGAAGTCTTTGATAAGGTACAATTTGAAAATATACAGTATCTTGCTTTTGGTTTTTGTTTCTGAAACTGGGTTTGTTAGTTCAGAATTTCTGTAATTAACTTTATATGTTGTAAATACTTGAATCAGCATTGCGCCTAGGACTTCCCTTTGTACCAAGTTATCTTGGGCAGATGGGTGCTATTGAGGATATGATTCATGGAGTCAATTATGCATCTGCTGGTGCTGGAATTATATTCTCAAGTGGATCAGAGTTGGTATGCCCTTCACTTTAAATGGGGTTTCCAAATTTCAATCACATAGAAATTTCAATTGGGTCAACTATAACCACGTTTAATGGGTTAATTTCATTACAGGGTCAAAGAATCTCCTTTACTCAACAAATTCAGCAGTTCACAGACACCTTACAGTCATTTATTTTAAGTTTGGGCGAGGATGCTGCAAATGATCTCATTTCCAACTCCATCTTTTATCTCTCAATCGGAATCAATGACTATATACATTACTATCTTCGTAATGTATCCAGTGTTCAAAATTTGTACCTTCCATGGAGTTTCAGCCAGTTTTTAGCATCAGAACTGAGGCAAGAAATTAAAGTGCGTAACCTTCAAAACCTTAACTAGTGTACTTTTACTGATACTAAGTTCCTAATTTGATTAATGTTGGCAATGCAGAACTTGTACAATATGAGCGTGAGGAAAGTGGTGGTAATGGGACTGGCACCAATAGGTTGTGCTCCTCACTACTTGTGGAGGTTCAATAGCAAGAATGGAGAGTGTATCAGAGAGATAAATGACATGATTATGGAGTTCAATTTTTTCATGAGATACATGATTGAGGAGCTCAGTCAGGAACTTCCTGATGCGAAACTCATCTTCTGTGACATATATGAAGGTTCTATGGATATAATCAAGCATCACAAACGTTATGGTAAGAAAATGGACTTTTTTTCTTTTGGCCCTTTTGTCACTGATATTTTTGTGTAGCATTTCATATCTCATACCTGATTTTGTTGTGTTTTACAGGTTTTAACGTTACTACTGATGCTTGCTGTGGTTTAGGCAAGTACAAAGGTTGGATTATGTGCCTTTCACCAGAAATGGCTTGCAAGAATGCTTCCAACCATATCTGGTGGGATCAGTACCATCCAACTGATGCTGTGAATGCCATTTTGGCAGACAATGTGTGGAATGGCTTGCATACGAAAATGTGCTATCCAATGAACCTGAAGGACATGGTTGCTCCTTAATTAGGTGAAATAATTCGATGTAGAAGCTTTAAACATCCATGAATTTTTCAATGTCATTTTTGTAAGAAATAAGAATAGCTTGCAAAGATTCATATATAGACATAAGACTGAGATTGTGGAAGTCTAAAAGTGATACAAGATTGGTAATTGATGCATTTTCAATGAAGTCTCAAGTTTCCTTTATCATTATATGAAAGTTGGGAGATAATACAGGGTAATTATCGCTGTTGAGATCATCTTTCATTTCTGGAATCAGAATAAAACTAGGAAATCCTGCAATTGTGAATTTCCATTAAATCGTTATTAATTTGATTGAAATGGACATTAGATAGTATTACAACAAAATTTTAAACTCATTGGATGTAATAAATGATCCTGGGGATGATAAAAGCAGAATATGTAAAGCAGAATATGTCAATTGGGATTGAGCACTAGTTGTGATGAACTCAATGATAAAAGTGTCAATCTACTTAGTATTTGGTCCCATGTCATGAACCTTGATTAAGAATGGCAATAGTAGAACATCTAAATCAGAACCACAGTGACAAAATGAATTTTAACTCTATCAGCTGATCTTTAGTTAATAATTACAGAAGATATGTAAACGAAAGAATTAAGTAGCACAAGTAGCTGATTAATTAAAAATTAAGAACAAGATAACAGCAGAAGGCAAAAGCATATGCATAAGTGGTAATTTACATCATATAATAGTAGTAGTTTAAAGTTTCTGATGGTCTCACAAGATGTTTGTTGAAATGCCCATTTGAAACTTTCATGAAAGGCAATCCAAAAGCCTAAAGTGTTGTTTATACTTTGCTTGGTATTCTTGCATTGCATCTGCCTCAAGATAATTTTTCCCCTTTTATTTTTTTTATGAAAGGATAAATCTATCAAGTTGCAAAGCTGGTTCGATGGGGTCTGACCTATTTCAGAAGGGGGATTAAAACCAAGTCCCCTCTTCCCCAACTCGAAATTGAGCTAGTTTTATTTAGTCAAAATCTGTTTTTGAGGCTTTTCTGGACCCATTTTAGGTTGGGTCCATAGGATGCCCAATGTTGAAACAACTATTATGTCACTAAGAAGTTTGGATGAGAATTTGTCGATTGGGTTCGTAGGATGCCTCTAGTGGTATCTATGGGTATTATGAGAGCGATGAGTCAGAGACTCGTTCATGAGCCAACTCAACAAAGTAGGGGTCATGTCAGTTCAAAAGATTATTATTAAATTAAATTAATTTTTTAATTTAAATTTTTTTAAATTAAATTAAATTATTATTATATTTAAATTATTAATTTAATTTAATTTAATTATTTTTTATTTATTCATTTTAAATTAAAAATAATTAAATCATAAACTAAATCAATTCAAATATTGAATTTACTATATTTTTTAAATTAAATAATTATAAAATTATAAACTTTAATTTAATTTTATCGATTTAATTAGTTTGATTTTAAAACTAAAACAAAATGCACTTTCTATTGCAGACTTTGTTTCCTAGTACGTATGTGGCCTCTTGCCGACACCCGTGTAAAATCGCCTCACTTCACGTGTGTGGCTAAGCTCCACTCACAAGCTCTAAACTCACTTTATTTAATTTAATTTTTAATTTTATCAAATAATTATTTAATTAATAATTCACAAGCCTTAGCAGTTAAGAAAATTAATTAAAAAAAAAAAACCAAAAATTCTCAAGTGTGAACCCAAAATCCCGCTAGAAGACCTTCTAGAAAATTAGACAAAAATCAACTCTTCAACCTCCACTCTCCTTTTTCCTACGTCTGCCACCTCACCATCCCTACCCCACAAAAAACCGCGTTTTTGCCGCCATCAATCATCACTCCGTCGTATTGGCTCAACTAAAAATTACAGCTTTATTTAATTTTATAAATAAATTACAAATTAAATTTTCAATTTTCTAATACTTATTACAAATATCTAAATATCAAACTTAGAAATTGTTACCATTAAATATTAACAGATAATAAAATCTAAACTATTGCATAAAATCTTTAAACTTTGAAAGATATATTATTATGTCTCTCATTTATCATTATTTAATAAATGGAAGATTAGTTGTCTTTATATTTAAGGATTTTTATTATTTATTAACAGAGTAAAAATTTTAAGAATGTTTTAATGTGTATCTCAAACTATAGAAATATTTTATTATATATTTATTTATTTTTGTTTCCTGCACCAAAAACAGAAAAATACATTTTAATTTTAAATTTACTCTTTCTTCGTAATTTTCCATTTTGACAAATCCACACGCAATTGATAAATTCTTTCACTTTCTTGGAAATTTCCTTCTCCTAATGTTAGTTTCTCTTATTTAACACTTCTTTTCTCACTCTTTTTTATTCTCTCTCATCAATTGCAAACCCATTTCTTTTCACTTCCTTCCTCTGTTTTTTACCCTGTTTTTATAAATCTTAGTTTTATCTCTAATACCCAGTTCGTGTTTTTTTTTTCTTTGTTTTCTGATCGATTTTGAACGGAATTGGTGTTAAAGATGGAGAATAACCAGCAATCTTTTTTTCAATTCAGTGATCAGCTGAGGCTACACACTTCAAACTTAGCAAATCTGTCACGCAACGACTCAATATGGAGCAATTCTTATGTGTCAAAAAGGCCAGATGAAAGGAGGAATTTTGATATAAGAGTTGGAGGTCAAGTTAATTCTGTTATCAATTCTAAGCCAAAAGAATCTAATTTAAATGGTTTCAATGATGAGTGGAAGATAGGATCTAGTATTGCTGCTTCTAATTCTGCTGATTTGAATGGATTTAACGATAGTTGGAAGATGGGATTGGGATCTAGTACTAAAAGTTATGGTCTTGGTCCTATTGGACCTATTGGTCAAGTTATTGGTGGTGGATCTCAGAAGAATGTTGAGATCAATGGTGGGTTCAGTAAGGGGATTTATTCAAAGAATAATCATAATCTGAACTACAATATCAATGTTAATGTAAAGAGTAATAAGAACAAGGGAGAGGATGACCATGGAATCAAAACTGGGAAAAAGAACAGTAACAAGAAAAACAATGGCGACAATAACAGTAATGATGGTAAGGATAACAAAAACGCTGTTGATAAGAGATTTAAGACACTGCCACCATCAGAATCTTTGCCTAGAAATGAAACTGTTGGTGGGTATATTTTTGTTTGCAACAATGATACTATGCAAGAGAATCTCAAGAGGCAGCTCTTTGGTAAGTTCATCAATTTCTGTTTTTCTTTCCAACTTTTCCTGAATTAATTGCATAGAAAGTTTTGGACTTTTGAAGATTGGGTCTTAATTCTTTAGTTGAGAATATTAGGCTATAAATTTTGTTGGAATTATTTCATTTGATTATAATTTGAGTATAATAGTACCAATTCAATTGATCACCTAATTCTTAACTGTTTGTTGAATTATAAATTTGTAGGTTTGCCTCCACGTTACAGAGATTCAGTGAGGGCGATTACTCCAGGCCTGCCTCTTTTCCTCTACAACTACTCCACCCACCAACTCCATGGGATCTTTGAGGTTTGCATTTCTTTATTCTTTTTTTTTTTCTTTTTCAGGAGTTAAAGATTTTTAACATGAAAACATGAAATTTCTTAAAAAATGAAAATCTGAGTGTTAGTTTTGGTTAATCAAGTAGTGACATATATCTTCCAATATGGTCTGTGCAGGCTGCAAGTTTTGGAGGAACAAACATTGATCCTACAGCCTGGGAGGACAAGAAATGCCCTGGAGAATCTCGCTTTCCTGCTCAGGTAAATATTTACAAATCTTGGAATTGGCTATATCTTATTAAGTATTGAATTATATTGGATTAAATGGTTCTATTTTGTTTACAGGTGAGAGTTGTTACAAGGAAAATTTGTGAGCCATTGGAAGAGGACTCTTTCAGGCCAATTCTCTATCACTATGATGGCCCTAAGTTCCGGCTCGAACTCAACATTCCAGAGGTAATTTTACCTTATTTAAAAACATGATAGTAAGATATTTGTATATATTGCGTTGTTAATGTTCAATTAGTTAATATGCTCTGTCTTGACTCTGTTTATTTTCTGTGAATTTGCAGGCACTTTCTCTCTTGGACATATTTGATGAACAAAACCTTTGAACAGTTTACCATATACAGGCATACAGATACACATACATGGTGAAAAAGAAGAGTTAATTAAAGAAATATAAGATAAAAAGGAGAGCTGTTTAGCTTTCAGTATGTACTGGGAGTCGAGAGAGAGTTAGTGTTGGGGAGGAATACTATGGGAATAGGAAGGAGGAGGCTGAACATGTTTACAGCCTAGTTTGATGTATAATTTTTTGTATGGAGGCGGTTATGGTCCTTTTTGTTCTCTGGTTTGGCATATAAATAAGTATAAATATACTCTACTTAAATGTAACTTGTTATTTAAAGTAATATGTTTTAGCCCTTCATATACAGTAAACATGCTATTCTCACGTTAAAATGAATGATCTTTAAGAGCGAGCTTATTTTTTTTATTTTATTTTTTTTTAGTTCTGCAAACATTGGTATAACCCTTCTAATTCAATCAGGCTAATTGTTACATTATCCTTGAAAACCTCTGTGGGCAGTTTTTGCTATGGATTTTTGGTTAGATTTGATTGGGGATGAGAATTGACACTGCTTGGAACCAGTCAAGTCAAGATCATGTGCATTTTAGAGAAAATTTACAGGTGTGAAATTCTAGAAAGAAAAGCTTAGAAATAGTCAACTTTAGAATTCAATTTTTAACATGTAATACAATAGAGAACTTCTGTTATACTCTTGAAAAGTTAAATGTTATTTAATTTATTAATTCAGGCGTATAGTAAGGGTAAAATTGGAAATTGGATCACCCACTTGAAGAGCTTTAACTCGCTTAATGAAAAGCAATGTTTCAAAGGGTAGTTAGGCCACATATGAAACTTAAAGTCCAAGACTGGGTTATGGAAATTTTTGTCAACTATAATATGCATACCTACCTAACTCCAAATACTAAAATGTGGTATCTTTATACATATGGACTGCTTCATCATCACAATTGTATACGTTTTTAATAACAATAAATAATAGAGAAATGGAAAAGAGAGAAAAAGAGCATGGACTTATTCTAAGGCCGGTGATTGTTTAAGCAAAGTAGTCAGGACCTATTCAGACGTCAATTTCTCTCTCTTTTTTTTTTAAAGCAGGATGGTGATAATATAGATTAATAAGTTTCAATTAGATTAAAAATAAATTATTTATATCATATGATAAAATTGATAAGATGAAAAACAAACGCAATTATCAGTAAATCAACTCCTATTACTCATATTTCAGAGTATGATTAAACTAACTATTAGTTTTTGAGTACTTGATTAATTAGAAATACATCATTTTTATATTTATTTTAGTGGATGTTTGGCTATACTTTGGAAAATTGATGTTTTGACGAGTTATAATTGGATTTTATTAAAATATGATTCTGATTTTTATATTGAATATCGATATTTAATAAAGAGTAAAATTTATCTTTTAATTATAAAAAATAAATTTTGAATTAAATAGTCAAATATTAAAATAAGTTAAAATTACATTTTAGTGTAACAATTATTATCCGTTATAGTAAAATGTAATTTTTTAAATGAATTCAAACACCTTGTAATATAAACCTAAATTTGAATCCCTAACCTCAGATCATTCATTCTGCTTGCTTTTGAATACCAATCTCACGTTAGAAGAAGAAGAAGCAGCTATATTTGTGGCTACTACACATGGTGTATTTAATTAAAATAAATAATTAGATTAAACTAATAACATGGTGCTGAAAAGTGAAGACCATCAAACGGGTTTTAGCCTTTAGGTGTTGCATCGTTCATGTTCGATGTTTCATTCATGAGAGAAACTAAGCAAATTATATTGGGCCTAACTCTTATCTCTTGCTTTGTTATTTTGGATATGAATTAAATTTTGTGAATTATTGATGTTTACATCCTAAAAGTTCTATTTTATTTAAAGTGATTGAATGAAACGTAGCTAATAATATTTTTATTAATTACATTTAAACATATATGCTATTTTCATGTCAAACAAGTTACTTAAATATAGATTAATTTCAAAATGAGTCAAATATGGCTTTAAAATTTATATTTTGTAAGAGTAGCAATTTTTTTATATTAAAATATATTAGTAAGAATAATTTTTCATCTATCTAATTAGTATTATTGAATGACATATTATTTTTATTTGAATAAATCACGTAAATTTATAAATTTATTTTGACGTAGCTAACTTGAATTCAAATCAAAATGGACTTATAATAAATGACATTTTTCTGGCGTATATTTTATTTATTTAAAAAAATTAAATTTCTTACCATTTAAACTAATTATTTTTTTTAAAAGCACAAAAGACACTATCAAACAAATTATTAAATTAAACGTATAAAACTACACAATTTACAATTTCTCATAATCTACTATTATATCAATATATTAAATTCAAAATCATATGACATTAAATGAAATTATTTTAAAAACACAAACTCAATTTTGAAGCTCCTCCACACTACTACTTCCACTTGTGCCCACAAAATCCCAAAATATTCACAATTTGAAATTTTCCACAGAAACAAGACTAATTAATTAAATGCAAGCGGAACAAAGTACCAATCCATTCTCATTACACTTGCCACACCTCTCTTTAATTCCATCCACCAATACTTTACAACTCCCTCCACAATCCAAACAAGGTACAAACCTAGCTCCCCCACACCCTTCACACCCTTGCCTCCCTATTCCTCTTTCCACACGTGCCCAACTCAGTATCCTTCCGAGTCGATTTGACTCATTGAGTTCCACCACTGCCTCTGCTCCACCTATATACTTTCCTTTCACAAAAACTCTAGGCACACTTATTTCTTCTCCTAATAAATCCCTTAGCTCGTTCAAGAACTCACTATGCAATGACACGTCCCTTTCATCGAACACGACTCTGTGTCCTTCCAATAAGGAGCGTACGCGATTGCAATCTTCATATGTTTTACGAACCCCACGTAACGATGTCGTATAAATTACGACTGAGTCAGCTCCACTCCGTGGACATTTCTCTGGGTAGTCACTCAGTGGGTCTCTTCTTATTGTGTCGTAGTTTGCCATCTTCCCTTCTTTTTCTCTCTCTTGCCTATCTCTTAATATGAAAATGTTCTCTTTCACTGTCCTCTTAACATTTCCTGACTCGGTTGCTGACTCAACCACAATTCTTGATGGCTCAGTCTTGTTGGACTCAGTAATTTTCTTCAACTGATCGATTTTTCTCATCTCTGGTTTTGAAGATAGTTTAGCGTCTACCTCTTCAAGGATATGAGCTTTTTGGGGTTTTGAAGCTAGTTTCGCTTCTAGTTCTTCAAGGGTATGAAAAGAGGAGCTTTTAGTAGGGGGTGGCTGTTTTTTTTCTGGGGTGGTAACTTTTTCCGCCAGTGGAGAAATAGGTGAAGTTCTGTTATTAAGAGTGGGCTTGAGGTCTTGTAAAGCTTTGCTAACTTCTTCCCAAGAATGAGGAGTATCAGTTTCCAACTTATTGAGCTTGTCTAGTATAGGAGCTGGTACGTGGGAAGGCTTTTCTTTATTTTCTTGATCAGGATTATCAAGGGAGAGCCATGGTTCTTGTATGGAGTTGATATCGAAAACGGCAAAGCTTGACGGTGGTGGACGGTAAACATCTACGGCGGCCTCAATTCTCTTGGAGGAACTGCAACCCATTTTGTGTGCTTGAGTTTTGAGCAAGCTGTGTATGCGGTTTAAACGAGGGAGGGAAATAGAGAATGTTTTTGTGGTGGCGTAAGTGGGCTGAGTAGGTTTCTTTATCGACACATTACTCCTAATCAAGATTAGCTGTCTCTCTTAGAGATTTTGTCTGTGACATCTCAGCCTTATAATTGGTGCGTGGTGGCTGAATTGGCCAAGTGGACGTATAGATTTATGCCAATTTGGAATTAGATGGATTTCTTATGCAAGGTTATCTTGCATTTACAGGTCACTTCTTCTTTTGTTGGGTATGTTCGATTTTTATTTTTTGACCCTTTTAATGACATTTTTAAATGAGAACTTACGAAAAAGAAAGAGAAATAAGAGTGACCAGAAATATTTACATTTTTTATTCAATTAAATATATTTATTTTTATGGACATAAAGTTCCTTCTTTTCATATATATATATATATATTTATATTTGTTTTGAAGTAGACTTATGTGAATGTGAATTTATTTTTATATGAGTAAAAAAATATTTTTATATTCTGTTCAATAATTTTTTTTAATGAGAAAATTATATTTAATTAATCATGCACAAATTTCTTTTTTATTATGGATTTAAAATATAGCATGTACTTATATATAAAATTAATATATTTTAACAAATAAAATAATTTCAAATCAATTGAGAAATGAAACTACTGTATTTAAAAATGAATAAATTATTATTTCATTTTTGATATTTAACTAAATTAATATAACAGTCCTTATTTTTTGAAAATTAATTAAACAGATTTTTAGTTTTCTTTTTGTTAAATAAATTAGTCATTCCATTTAATTTTTTTAAAAATAATAAAAAATAGTTCTTTAATATCTAAAATTCCCTTAATTGCTCATCGTCTTTCTAATTATAGAAATGAAGTAGCCGAGCCTTTTATCAGTTGTGGTGTTAGCAGTTTCTCATATTGCCCATTTTAGCTATTTAAAAATTTTAAAAAATTATATTTTGATAGTGTTTGATATAATGAATTTATTGATATATTTTTTATACTAAACAAAAATTATTTGGACTGCTAAAAATGTATTAAAAATTTTATATATTATATTTAACAGTCTAAATTTAACGCATTTTCAGTACATTTTTAGCAGTTTAAATGATTTTTGTTTAGAATGAAAAATAAATCAATAGATTCATTACATTAAACACTATCAAAATATAATTTTTTAAAAATTTTTAAATTTTTTTTAAGTAGCTAAAATGAGTTACATGAGAGACTGCTGTGTATCTCAACCCTGCCAAAAGAGAAATCTCTCCTCTTCGATTAATTAGCTACTTAATTAAGAACTTTTTGTTAATTTAATGTTATAATTATTAGAAAGCTTTTAGGGCGTAGATTAATCAAAGATTGGATTTTTATTTCTTGACTCAATAGCAGTGGAAGCTAATCTTCATTTGACACGCTCAAGGCTTGAAATTGGCAATCAATTTATTGAATAGTGAAGATGTGGATGAAGCGTTTAAAGCCCACATTAATTTAAATGTTCTAAGATTTGAGAATATTGATTCGACCATTGGATCGATGATGGTTTGAATTTTCTTGGTGCTTTCAATGTGTGATTGACATTCTACTGTGTTTTTATATTATTATTATTATTAGGTATATGAAAAATAAAAAGAAATAACTTGAATGAAAATTTTAGAAGAAAATGAAAGGTATTTTATTCTTTATATATATATTCTTAAGTGATGGACGGATTAATTTGCATGCCATTAACAAGGAGGAGATAATTATTTTTCATATTCTTAATTTGTTAATGGTTTTTTTATTATTATTATTATTAGGTTTATAAAAAATAAAAAAAAAATGACTCGAATGAAAATTTTAAAAGAAAATGAATTCTTAAGTGATGGAAGGATAAATTTATTGCTAAAAATAAAATTAATGAATTATTTAATTAATTTATAAAAAAATATAAGCTACTTTATTATTATGTTAAATAAGCCTTTAAAAATTTATAACAAATAATATTTTCCTTCAAGATATATTATTAGCCCATTAAATTCATCAATTAATTACATGATTTTATCTTAATAGTAATATGCGCTTATTCAAGTATTTTACTTTGGATAAAAGTTTGTTTACAAATTAACACTGATAAGTTATAATGGCAGATGAAATATTATCTACACTTGGCAATTTAAAAGTTATCCACATCTTTTATTTTCTATTTGTTTATATATCTCATTTTTTATTATATATTTTTTTATTAATAATACAATACATAAAAAAAATATAAAATAAATATAAAATAAAAGATAAAATATATAAAAAATAATAATATTAATGCTTTAGTTTAATAATAAAACTCCCATGATTCCTTCCCTAAAAAATAAAATCTCATGATTCAAATCTTACTATATAATATATTAATTAAATTCCTCTTCAATATTAGAAAAAAAAAAAAAAAAAAGAGTTTTGATATTTATTCCTCTGCTCTCTGTTTAAAGAACAAAAGGGTTTATCTAAAATTATTAAAATTTCTCTGTGAATTCGATAAACTAGAAAATAGTGTATCATGCTTTCGCATTGAAAATAATTATAATATTTATAACTTTCCCATTTTCAATATATATATATTTAGGAAAGACTATCTTATGAGTTTTGACCCTCATTCCTCTCCATTTAGAGTCCAAAAGCCTGCCTACATATTTGGTCCATCTAAGATTACTGGGAAAATAACAGAAACCAAGCCTATCATTAAACAAAAAGAAAATAGAACAAAATCCAAAATTCCAAATTAAAGTAGATGAAAGATTCTGTAGATGCTAATACATTGAACAAACTAACAGTTAATAATCCTTGTCACGGAATGAACATTAACTTTTGTCTTTATTTTACTCTGAATACACATACCATAATTTCTGGTCTCAAATTTTAAATTAATACCTGTAAAAGGAATCACAGCAAAAAATAATCTCCGTCATTCCCCTTATATAGCACAAAAAATTGAATATAGCCGCTAATGAAATGTCGTTTCTTGACATTATTATTATTATCCAACTTCCCTATCCTATATCTATTCTATTGCCTTGGATCACCTCAAGAATTTCCCTTAAATAATGCTAACAACGGTCTAATATCACATGGGCGCCGATTAAGATTTGACAAAAGGCTACAACTGCCAGCATTGTCTCTTCTGACATCACTTCTCATTTTCTCTCCACTTGGTTCTGCTTATTAATTACTATATAGATTCCTTTTTCAATATTTTTCATACATATAAATATGAACTTGATTTTGACTAAGTTGTACAGGTAACTACAACTCTATTAATGGGTAATTGCTCTCTAAAAGGGGTCGCCGGCGAGTGTGCTTATAATAATAACATCCGGTTATTCAATGATGCCGGAGGAATTATAGAGATGAAAGGTCCTAAACTAGCTAAAAATGTCCTCAGTGAGTATCCTGGTTATGGCATTTTTAGGCAAGGAAATGCCTCGTCTCCCTTGTCTAGTCATGAATATTTAATTGGTGGGCAATTTTATTGTCTTCTTCCACTTGAAGAGATGCCAATAATGTTATGTGACAATAGGGACACTAATGATCAAATTCGCAATTTGGGTTTTGAAAAGAAGGAAAATATGGGATTGATCGAGTCGCCAAAGTTGTCATCTGGGGTAGCATTGGATTTTGGGGGGGGACCGGCTGTTGAGGTGCTGCCTTCACAAGGGAATGGAGTTTGGAAAGTGAAATTGGCGATAAATCCAAAGCAACTGGAGGAAATTTTATCGGAGCAAGGGAATACTGAGGCTTTGATCGAGAAGATGAGAATGGCAGCTAGTTTAGCACCTAGCAGGCGGATCAAGAGTTATTGGAAGCCTTGCCTTTCTAATGTATTCAAGGTATCTCCCATTGATGGGACCAAATAAAAGCTAATTTTAGGATACTGATAAAGTATCATGTAAATATAGCAACTTAGCAATGATGGTATTGTAATGTTTGATGATTATAAAGCATATAAGGATATGCTTTATAAACCTTTTCTTTATTAAAATTTTCTTTTCCTTATTAACATGCTTTTAGTTTTAGTTAATAATTTCATCTTTATCGTAAAGTACTAAAAACTTATAATTGACTTGTTAAAAAGTAAAAAATTCGAATCTAATTTAATGTTTTTCATTTTCACATAAAACATTATTGTCAAATTGTAATATGAAAAATTACTATAACTAATTTTTTAAAATATAATTATCAACTAGAAAAAGTAAGAAATTGATCTTCAGTTTTTCATTTGAGAAATTTTTATAACTAAATAATAAATTTTATTTTTCAATTTTCTAAAAATTGTTTTCTTGCAATTACCTTAATTGAATCAATAATTAATTATTTAATACTTTTTTCCTTTCGTGGAAAAGAATCTTATCATTAAATCTATGAGATTTTGAGTTCAAATTATAGTAACAATCAAATAAAATACACAAATATTGGCATTCCTAAATCAAGTTGGTTACTATTTAGACTCTAATCTAATAGCTTACTGGATACGATAATTAAGCAATTAAACCAAATTCTGTTCTACTGTCTTCACCCTTTAATTAAACCTTTTATTTTTATGATTTACCTTTACTACTTCTAAGCGGATAGAATTCTCTTAAAACATACAAGTAATACGATAAAAGCTATTGCTACCTTCCATAATAGCATTAACAATGGCTTCCACGAGTATTATTGAGGTTGAAAAACATGAAACAATTTCTGTTGATGGGTATGAATTATATACTTTCGTTTGTTGTTCATGCCCTTATATTCTTTGATTAATTCATAAAATAGGATTAAAAAATTACTACTCTATGAAATATGATAGTCTCTAATTGCTTTCAACTTCATACCCACAATTCCCAAAAAATCAATAATAAATTTATGTTTCTTTTTTTTTTTTTTTTTATTCAGAGCTAATGGAGAAAAAGGAAAATTGGCAATGGTTAGCGGGTCTTTCTATATATCGAAAGAGCTATCAAAACTACATGGGGATGATGCTCACTTTATAAGTGATGAGAAGCAAATAATTGGGGTAGCAGATGGTTTTGGTGGTTGGTTGGGTAAGGGTATTGATGCTAGAATTTATGCTAGACAACTTATGTCTAATGCTCTAAAATCCCTACAAAATCAACCGCTACACAATATTGATCCTAGTACAGTCTTGAATGATGCTTATTCAAATACCAAAGCTAAAGGCTTTTCCACAGCTTATGCTTCAAAACAATGTATTATAGCACTTCAAAACAATGTACATATATATCTAATTTCTAATACCACTTATTTTAATTAATAGTAGCTAACAAAAATTCATAGGATTTACCATACTTGTTAGCAAAGGATTTACAAATTCTACTTCCAAAGCCTCAACTGAAAATTTTATTGTAAACCGTTAAATACATACTCTAAATGCTAAGTTAAACACTTCAAATTAGCGATTAGAAGTTCAAAATGCTAACTTCCAATCCCTCATCCAAATTATGCAAAGGATGTTAATTAGATTTATATTTTTAATTAAAGTTCATGCCTAATTCAGTTCCATTAATTGTTCTTTGTTTGTAGAGCTTGCGTGTAGTGAATGTGGGAGATAGTGGATTTATGTTGATTAGACAGGGTGCAGATATATATAAATCTCCAATTCAACAATATAGTTTCAATACCCCATATCAGCTAGCAAATGATAAACGCAACACCCCAAGTTCTGCACAGGCATGCCTAATTTTCCTACAATTAACTACATTATTGTTATTTTTATTATTGAACGAATGTGTTATTTTCATGACATTAGTTAATTTGTAATGCTTCAATCATCAATTTTTTTTATCACCAATTCAAATGATTAATTGTTGATTGAAATGCATGTAGGTCTACACAATTCCAGTTGGAGAGGGTGGTGAAGTTATTACTGGTACGGATGGGTTGTTTGATAACTTACTTGAATGTGAAATTGAAGAGATCACAAGAAAAGGAATTGATCAAGGTTTAGATCCACGAGATATTGCCTGGATAATAGCCGGACATGCTTATTACAATTCCATGAACAGAAATGCTTTTACCCCATTTTCACGGGCTTCCTTAAAGGCTGGAAAAAATCACCATGGAGGAAAACCTGATGACATTACTGTCATTGTTTCTTACATAATTCTTTCATAAGAATATTATGTATGTTATCAAAATTATTAGACAATAATTATTCCAAGCACGTAGTTATACTTTTGGGCTGCGTTTGTTTAGCTGAAATAGACAAAATAAGACGATAAATATGGTGTGTCTTGCATTTGTTCTCCTCTTCAATAATTCAGAACAAGCAGAAGCATAATAAAGCTTGTCCTACTCCAAGGACAAGATTTGTGTTATTCAATTATAGTAATAATCTCCAGAATTTAAAATATTAAATTTATAGTATAAATTATAATATTAAAAAATTCAATAAAATATTATAATAATTTAAAACTACTAAATTAAAAATCAATCTAAATAAAATAATAAATAATTTAACAATATATATATGAATAGTAGTTTCCATTTCAAATTAAGCACCATGATCTAGGGAAAAGCATTTTTCTTAAGAAAATCTACTTCCTAAACAAATGATATGCACAAGTCATGACCCTTATTTCAGGAATGAAGAAAGCTATTAATAATGATCCTGAAGACCCAAGCACTAGCCTGCATACAATCTAGACATGGCCACAGCTTTAATCATGTTGGACTTGGCAATGCCATTATCTCAAAAAAAAAAAAATGCAGAGCAAAGCGATTTGGTGAAGCAGAGAAACCAGAAAAAAAAAATAAGAAGAAAAAGAAGAAGGAACCTACCTGCGTACGAAGCGACGGCAAAGCGACAGTAAACACAATCTGCAGAGCAAAGAGATTTGGTCAAAAAATGCCATAGAAAAAATGCGATAAAAGAAGAAGAAGAGAGAAACCAGAAAAAATGAAGAAGAAGAAGAAGAAAAATCAGAAAAAAAAGAAGAAGAAGAAGAAGAAGAAGGAACCAGAAAAGAAGAAGAAGAAGAAGAAGAATAGAAACCAGAAAAAAGAAGAAGAAGAAGAAACTTACCTGCGAAGCGAAGATGAAGTGACGGCAAAAAAAATCAGCAGAGCAATTGTGTTGATTTAGGAGATTAAATTAGGAATTTAAGAAATTTGAGGTATTTACAAAATTGTCATTTTATATTATTTACACAATTGCCATTTGACCGTGTCCGACACGGTCAAATTCGCGTGTCGAAATGGTCAACGTGTCGAAAATTGTTGACCGCGTGTCGGACGCGTGTCGAGAGCGTGTCGAAGCGTGTCGGTGTCGGACAAGTGTCGGACACCGACTCTCTCTTCTATCTAACGTGTCCGTGCTTCTTTGGTTCCAGCCTTCTCTTTTCCACTCTCTTGCGCGCTCTCAGTCCAAAACATTATGAACACACGTGTATAACATAAGCTAACTTGGTGTGGAAGAAGTAGCTGTGACCATTTTGGGTGACAGCCTGACAGGCAAAGGTCGGAGTCACAAAAGGGACCCACCCAAGCACTGAGCAATTGAGCATCAACTGTCTCAGGGAAAGCTAAAACACACAACACTTCACCCAGTTGTATATTATTGTTTACATTTTACCCAACACACAACACTGCAAGAACCATTGTTCTTGAACTCCCAAAACTAAAAGCCAACTGCCAACACAATATCCAAAATCATTTTTTTTAATATATAAAATAAAAGGAATTTTTTGAAAAGACTAAAAAAAGACTGTAAATTCAAGGAAAGTGTACAAGAATCAGCGAGAAAGAAGTCCAATTGCAAGATGCAGAGGGGGCTGGGAAGGACAATGCAGTGGCAGGAAAAGAAAGTGAGATTATGAAGGAAAATCAGGTCAAGAAAATTGATTAAGAAGAACAAGCTGCCCAGACAAAGAATGCTGATACCAATATGGAAGAACCAGCTCAAGAGGAGGTTAAATGCTGGTGAAGAGAAGCAAATAAAGAATGTATAAATAAATTTCTGAAATTTAAATCAAAAGCTTTAAAAAAGAGCATCGAAACATTAAAAAACAGAGCACTATTATGGATTGAAATTTACCTGAAAAGAGATATGATTGTCCTTTGGATTAATTTCAGCTTTCTTTGGCATGTTCTCTGGTTCTTCAGATTGCAATAGATGGATTCCAATTCCATAGCCAATAGCCTAAACATTCACAAAAATATATACACAAAACAACATCACAAATCATATATAACGTTGATTAAATACAAAATTAAAATAAAATTAGTATCTTTTTATTAACAAAATGATCTTATTAGTTTCTTTTTCTTTAAATCAATAAACAAAAATTGGATTTTCTTGAATTACATATATTATTAAGTGGATTTTGATTTAGGGGCCGGGGTCTCTGTAATTACCAAGCTCCGTGAAAGTCAAAAGATCCAGGCCTCATTGGCACAAACCCAATAACATTTTGATAAAAATCAATCGATTCCTCAACTGATCTACACAAAAGCGAGATGTGATTCAAAGATTTGAGATGAAGAGGGATTCCCATATTATCCTTCATTTTCCAAGAAAATCATCAGGAACTTCCAATGAAGTTGCTGAGGATATCCAGCATGCAACGGAAGTTCAAGAGCAGGAAAATGCAGAGGGAGCATTGAAGAACAAACCAGCAGAAGAGGCCCGTTCTGGCGAAGGCTCTGAAGGAAATGTGACACAAACTGAGATGGAGAAAGAGGACGACTCCAGATGACAAGAAGGACATTCCAGATTCAGTGACTGTGGAAGCAAATGGGGTTGCAGAGAAAGAGAAACTAGATGTACAGGAGAATGATGGAAAGTGTAACATGAACATCCCCGTAGAAGGAAAAGCAAAGACAATGGATGGCGAAATCACAGAAAATGGTAAGGTTAACCAAACATGGCAAACTGATGGCCCTTAAAAATCCAGCTCCTTCTGTGAGCTGCTAAATGTTTTGGAGTGAGAGTGCGTGAGAGAGGGTGGAAAAGAAAGCGATAAAATAAGTAATTTTTGGCTCAAAATAGATGAAAATATAAACACTGTTCGCTTTTGGATTTTTTTCTTCAAATTTATAAAATTCACATGCTTAACAGACCCAAAATTTTCTTTATGGTCTTTTTACTGAAAATTTTAAAATTCAGAGTTTTTTTTTTTTTTTTTTTTTTTTTTTTTTAATTTTTCCTATATTTTTAAAATTTTTTGTTTTAATTAAAAACAAAAAATAAATTAATACCAAATTGTTTATAAATAAAATTTTTTACATTTAATTTATAATATTTTTTTTTTGTTTTTATTTTTAACAAAAAAATTTTAATATATGGGCAAATTTAAAAAAAAAAAAAAAAAAAAAAAAAAAAAAACTCTGAATTTTAAAATTTTCAGTAAAAAGACCATAAAGAAAATTTTGGGTCTGTTAAGCATGTGAATTTTATAAATTTGAAGAAAAAAATCCAAAAGCGAA
>CANXYC010065981.1:0-20753 GCA_948193065.1 Aleurites moluccanus
GAAACCATAGAATTATACCTGAGGGTGGTTTCAGTATTTCAGAGTTTTTGAAGCTACAGCTACCTACTTATTCTGGAGAGTATGGTACAGACCCCAGTGACTTCATTGAGAGGGTGGATAGGGTTGTTAGAAAGCTACCATATTCAGATGCTAGGATTATTGAACTGGTAGGTTTGTTATTTGTGGAGGATGCTTCTATATGGTTTGATGAGCATATTGATGCTAATATCCATGGTAATAACCTGATCACCTGGGAAGAATTTAAATAGAAGTTAATGGATGAATTTCTGCTAGCAAGAATCAAGGACAGAAATATTATGAGATTTAAGCAACTAAAATAGGGGAATCTTAGTGTCACTGATTATGCTAGAGAGTTCAGGAGACTGAGCAAGTATGCCAGGCAGATAGCACCCACAGAGGCAGACTTGATTGGTCATTTTAGGAGAGGTCTGCATGCTTCACTGCATAACATACTGCTAGCTGGATAGTATACTTCTCTGGGACAGATTATTGATGCAGCTGCACAGATGGACATTAAATATAAGGAAGAAAGGTCAGAGAAAGACTTGAGAAAGAGGAGCAGAGGAGGAGAGTTCCCTAAATATGGAGAGGGATCATCTCAGACTGGTATGGTTAGGCCTATTCAGAGGCAGTTTCAGACACCCTCAGTACAGAGTCAAAAGAGGGATTATTCTAGAGGAGGCAGGATAAGACCACCTACCCTAGTATATTCTAGAGGATCCAACAGACCAGTGCAGCAGATTACAAAGATACCTCTATGTGAGCACTGTGGAAAGAGACATGCTGGAGAATGTAGGGCTAGAGCAGGGACATGTTTTAAATGTGGGTAGTTTGGCCATTATTTGAGGGAGTTTCCTGTGAGAATTCCACAACAGACTAGTTCAGTAGTAACTCAACCTACTGTACTGATGAGTAGAAGAGGAGCTGGTAGAGGTAGACCAGTAGGACAGGGCCAGCCAGCAGCACAGCCACCAACAAGGTGAGGTCAGAGAAGAGTTTTTGCTATGACCCCACAACAGGCCCAGGGATTACATGACACTATAGTAGGTATGGTTCCTATTTATGATATTGAGGCATACACATTGTTTGATTCTGGTGCCACACTCTTTTGTGTCTTCTGTGTTTGCTAGGAAAATGAGGTTAGCTAGGGAACCTTTATTGATGCCATTAGAGGTAGCTATACCATTGGGAGAAAATATAGTTATGGGTTATAGATATAGAAATTGTCCTATGAGAATAACTAATATAGAGTTACTTGCAGACTTGATTGAGTTATCAGTACTGGAGTTTGATGTGATTTTGGGTATGGACTGGTTAACTGCATAAAGAGCCATTATTGATTGTTCTTTGAAACAAGTAGAATTTTGATTGGATGGGCAAAAAAAGTTTATTTTCAGGGAGAGAAAAATAAGAAGATGTCAGGGCTTATAGTGGAAAAATCGTAAATAAATGAAACATTGGGGTATAGTGGAATTTGGACTATCTAAGTTTCAGAATGACTCTGAAACTATTTTAATAATAAAGTATAAATAAAAATAAGATGTTTGAATCTTCACTTTGAAATTCAAATCCCAACAGAATCGTCAGAATAAATTACAGAAGGAAACGTGGTAAAAGTATAATTTAAGGAAAGTTTAAGGACCAAAATAAAATTTGCCAATTGTGGCTTAATATATAAGACATACTTAGAAAATTTTCTTCATCTTTTTCTTCTTTTGGCCAAAAATTTCCCTTCATTCTTCCACCCGTTTTCCTTCAAATTTGTTAAGAAATCAATGTAAACTTGAAGCAAAGCATATATCTTCCATTTTCCATCCGTTTTCTACCATGGAGAATAAAAATTTTTCAAGAACAATCATCGTGAAGATTTCGTCCAAACCACTCATTTGAGGTAAAATGATGTTTTGTTTTATTTATGGTTGATTTAGGTATTATAGATATTAATTAGATTGGGTAATATATTTAATTGCATCAATTGATGCATATAGCATTTTCCCCCAATTTTTCAAACCCTAACCTAAGTTGTATGAACTAGCTAAGTGAAATTGGATTAGTTTATGTTAATTGAGTTTAGAATATGTTAATTACAAGTTAATTGATGGATTATTTGTGGCTGGTTTGATGTAGAAAATCAAATTGAGGAAGTTTGCCATTTTTGCCTTTTTTGAAGAAATTGGAGGCAAATCAATTTTGGTGGCTTATTTGGTGTGCTAGGTGAGTTTTTTTATGTTTCCTTTATCATGCCTAAAGTGTTAAATTGAAGTTTGGAATTCCTCTCCAAAAGGGCCATTTTAGCTGAACCCTAAAGTGACATTTTTGCCTTGGATTTTGTCTTTTTTTTCCTTTAGTTTTGCAAGCCAATTTGATCCTTTTGATGTTGTTTATTGTTGTGTTTATAATGCCTATAGAATTTCCTATAATGTGTGTTGTTATTGATAATTAGGGCAATGTTGGAGTTGTAGCCAAACCTTATCAAATTGTCCATCCAAATTTGCCCACCAAGTATTTGTCAAAATGCGTAGCTCAAAATCCATAGGCCAACCATTTGAATGCCATTGTTGCCAGTGACAATGGCATGCCAATTGCGTCAACTTTTTGTTCATATATGACCAACTTATGTTACATCCCATTGTTGGTTGTCAAACCCTTAGTCATTGTATAATCACTTGCTATTGCTATTCCTTTGGTTCTATTGCCCCTTGAATTGATTGATAATGAATTATTGATACTTGGTGATATCATTATTGTGCAATGGTATCTATTGATTTGTTTCTTATTTCTATTATTTCCGATATGATTTGACAGAGCTGTCGCCCCGATAGGCTAGTGGGTATATACTATCGACATTGTGCACATTGTATTGCCTTAGCTAGGAAGGGTTATCAGTGCTAACTATAAGACCTGATCCGTCTTATCTTTATTGATATGTGTTTGACATATATTATATACGATTCATGGCCCTATATCTGTCTTGTCCATATGATATACCTTCCTTTGATATGAGTATTGACTTTACTATCATTTTCTATACTTGATTTTGTATCTTGTTATCTCTTAAGCAGATTGATTTACTTATTTCATCTGCCTATTCTTTATTGATATTCCATTACATATTTATTGGTCGATGCATATTAGATTCACTGAGTATCTTAAATACTCACCCTCTCGTTGTTTCCCATTTTTAGGTACAGAGTAGGAGGCAAAAATCCCAACTTTGATATCTCTATGGATTCTTGCATTATTTTATAGCAATATAATAATTATATAAACACAGTATATTTTTGTATGCTTATATCCTAGTTGCTCCATCTGTTATATATGGTATAGTTAGTTTATGAACATATATGTATGGATTGTATTAGAGTATAATTAATGATATGATATGATATGATATGATGAATACTACAGTCAATCGCAGTAAAATTTATAGATGGATTGTTGATTGACAGAATGAACAGTAATTAGATAACTGAATATTAAATTGATGGTAATAGTTGATTGCATGTGATACTAAGTTCTACGGGTGCCAGTCGCCTCTGGCATCTCCCGTAACTTAGGACCGTGCATCCCAAGAATGGGTCGTGATAGTATGGGAACCATCTTACTTCTGACCTGAAAAATATTAAACCACAAAATAGGTGAGTATAAAATACTCAGCGAGTCAAATATATATTGCTATATATTTAGGCTAGGTAGATAACAAATAATCAATCACTGATCAACAAGTATCTCAATGGATATAAAATAAAGATTCAAGTAGTTAACTAAATGGAATTACACACCAAATACCCAACTCATAGGTAAATAAAAAGAAAAGACAAATACTGATAAAATATCCAAAGTTAAATAATCAGTCTCAATGGAAAGATCAATAAATCAATGGAAACTCATAGTATGTAAATATAATATATATAAAGGGTCTTAGAAACATGTAACTTTACAATCTCATCATATAATACATAAGGTGGATCAGACCTTATGACTAGGATATTACCCCTTCTTAGCAAGGGTATGCACAATGTCGATGGATTTCCCCTCATTACCTCATCAGTAAGGTAGCTTATCATATCAGCATCAAAATAGGTAAAAAAAATTCAAATAAGATGCCAAATGGCCAATGGAAATAATAAGGTATAATCAAATGATCAATGAACTTTTTAGCTTCTCATTAAGTAATCATTGTCTTAATACATCAATAAACAAGTGTTAGGATCATCGAGTCAGAGGCCAAATTCCATAGAACTCAAGGTTAGATTTAGGTATAAAACATATCAAATGGGCACATTTACACAGGCGAAACTGGTAGCAATTAACAAGCTTGAAGAAATTACAAAGGGCATCTCACCAAACACTTGGTGTGCATCACTTTAACATTAATTTGGTAAAGTTTGAGGGTTTGTACATATAATCCAATGTTTCACAAATCAAGGCAACATTCTAAATAACTCAAGGGACATTTCAAATCAAATCAAATACCAATTCAAGAAGAAAAATCCAAAGGAATTCAACACATATGGTACGGTCAAGGGGTTGACATAGTCCAAATAAATTTCTTAATTCAATAATAAGGTATATTCATGCATAACAATATATATAAGACTCACCTAAACTGTCAGTTCGATAAAAAACTCCTTAAAACTCCAAGTTGTCAAATTAGGCTCACTCATTCATTTTGTTGGATAGCCTGAGTAGCATGCAATAAACTAATCATTTACCATAGCAAATAATGTCACATGGATTTGAAATTTTTATGAGACCTAGCTAACATATGTATTAAGTTTTATATTAAATTTCATCAAAAACAAATATCATATTCCCTATGAATTAAATTAATTACAGTAACCACTATATTTTATCTTACACAAAATCACTCTATGACAATCTTGATTCAATTACATATATCTTTAGCTACAAGTATCCAATTACTTCAATTCTTTTTTCCTATTAAACTACAATGTTTGGTGAATATTTAAAGTTTACCATGTTTTTGTGTAAGTGTCAATCCGGGAAGGTTTTATTATCTTGGTTGCATCTCACAACGTACATATTCATTTAAAAAATATTTTACAAACATCTAGTTAACATGTAATAGAATACTTTTCATGTTTTACACTTTTCCAAAATCATTCTTTAAGACCATAAAAATTCAAGTGTAAATTTATGTCTTAACATGTCTTAAATACTGAAATTTTTTTAACAATCACTACTATATAACTTAAAGATTAAAAAAGAAAGCAAATAACCAATTTTACCTTATTTGGATGGAAACCCTATCTCTCCCTTGCAAAATTAGGTCGAGCTTCCTTTGAAATTTTATGTGCTTTTGATTGGAAAGGAATAAGAGAGGAAATGTGAAAAATTAATGGAAAAATAAGAAGGAGGAGCTTTATATACTAATTAGACTTTTGGTTATTAAACTTTCCTCCCTGGCATTTCAAGTATTCATGTTTCAACTCCGTAACTTATAACTATTCACCTTTTTATCCCACTTTCATTCTAATTCAGTATTTCTTATATTCCTCCAGCTTATTATTCTAATGATGCATTTAAATACATACAATTTCGAGCTCATTAGAAAATCGAAGCACCAAGGTGTCTGCTTCATTGTCGGTATCGATTTTTCACAACTTGTATAATCGTTCACGTATGATGTTTCTATGATTAAATGGAGTGTCTCTATGCTTAAATGAAGAAAAATTTTAGGATGTTACATATCTTCAGTCATATATGTTGAATATTCATTTGGAGAAGATGAGTTCTCCACCATAGGCACATAAGGTCCTTTCTCTATGAATTCCCAAAGTTCACATCCTTTGGAATATATACGAACTCTCATTCTAACTTTCCATTGATTGTAGTTAACTCCATGAAATAGTGGCCATGAAATAGGGGTGGTCTAGTTAAGCATTGTCCTTCATTAAAGATGAAAGTACAAGTGGAAGTTCCTGCCATAGTGTAATACCCTAGGAAGCCCTATCTTATATGCATGAATTGATTCTCAGTTTATGGTTTAAAAGTATTGAAATGATGAGAAATAATTTTAAAGATACAGTTAGAAAGCAAATGCAAAACTTTTTCAGAAATCGTCAGTGTCGATAACACTGCCGAGAAAATAGCAGTCCGACTAATTTAAGAATTTTTGACCCAAACTTAGAGAGATTAAATAAGATAATTTTATGTGAAATTATGATGAAAAGAAAGAGTTGAAAAATATTTTGGAACACTGAAAATGAAAGTAATGGAAAAATTATAAATAAAGGTAACTTTGAGGGCAATTTTAAAAATCAACTGTTTGGGATCCCAAAATGACCCATAACTATTTTTAAATGATAGAACAACTTAAAATAAGGTATTTCACTTTCGACACTTGAAGTTGAATCTAAACAGAATAGGCAGAATAAATTATAGAAAATTTTGCGGTAAAAAATGTAAATAAAGAAAATTTTGGGCCAAAAGTGTAATTAAACAAAGTTGTGGGACCCACTCATTCTAGAAACCAGCCAAGGTGGCCGGCCATGATGTGGGGGAATAAATTTTCTTGATAAAAAATGATTAATGGTTTTATTACTTAATTGAATAGTTAACAAATCACCAATTCTAGAAAATTTTATTTTTTTTGTCTTCATTTTTGTTTTTAGTTTGGCTTTGTATAAATAAAAGAGGATGGGAAATAGGAAATGGGGAAGCCGAAAAAAATGGAAGGAGAAAATTACCAAAAAAATAGTCTTCCAATTTTTCCATATAAATAAACCAAAAATAGCTAGGAAATTGAAGAAGAAAGATGAGGGGAGAAAGGAAATTGGTATTCAAGCTTTATGGAGGAAGAAAAAAGATGGAATTTGAGAATTTAATCTAAGATAATGATTCTAAACTTATCATTTTTAATTTTATTTAAGAGTTCTATAGCATGATTTGGCAACTAATTGAGGTAATTAAGTTAAAAATGTAAAGAATGAGTTAGGGTTTATATAGTTTCTGGAATATGTTTGATGACAGTAATTTGTGGCTATTATTCTAAAATTTTAAAGACTGAATTTGAGGATGGTTAAAACATGAAAGTTGTAGATAAATATAGTAATTAGATGTCTGTAAAAGAAATTTAGAAAATTTGAAGTAAGGAAAGAGTTATTAGATAAAAACTTTGACTGACCTGGAATTAGGTTTTCTAGAAAATGCTACTGTGTTTTTATTGTACATAATGATAGAGACAGAATTGAAGATGTTTTCAAAATGAAAAGTGTTCATTTATTCTTATATATAATCATATAAAAGGGTTTTGCAATTTAAATTGTTGTTTATGAGATATTAGGTCATAAGTGTAGACTGCCCGGAATGACTGTTTAACAGAATATAGGTTTCAGAGTTATATTAATATAATAACATTAAAGTCTGAATTAGAGAAAGTGTTAAACATGAAAGATGATCATTTATGTTTTATATAAATTAATGTAAAATATTTTTGTAATTGAATGAGTACAAAATTAATTATAGGCATAGAAACAGGGCATATCTGGATAGAGATTTCTGGGCAGTAATTTAATTTTGGAAATTCACTAATAATTGTACAATGATCCAAAAATTATGAAATTTGAATATATTATAATTTTATGTGTCTATTTTCAATAGGAAAAGTAATTGTAGTAATTGGTTAAGTATTGATTGAGTTATTAGCAAAGGAACAGTATTTGCCAAAATATGATTGTAGGCAGAATGTAGGGTAGCAGGGCTGGTTATAGGCCTAAGTTTAAATTAACACCATAAATTGTGTAGTAATGATTTTAATGTGAGTTTTGGATATTTTAGAATCTTATATGTTATGTTTAATTAGGAATAATAAATGAAGTAATTGGATAAGTGTAGAGAGAGATATGAGTAATAAAACACAGGCTGCCAGTAAGGTTCTTTATAGGCAAAATCATAGTAACTTGGAAATTTGAAGAATTTTCTTTAATACAAGTATAAGTAATGTAATTTTATGTTAAATAGTATCTAAATGGAAATTAATTGAATATGTAGAGTCAAGAATAAATGAAAGACAGTGATGAATACTATAAGTATGTGAGCAATGAACCAAGGAAATGGACTTGGAAAACAAAAGGAATAAATAAAGTCTATAGAAAGTGCTCTATGAGGTGAGTAATGCATACATCATTATGCATACATCATTATGCATACATCATTATGCATACCATGTTTGATTTGTTGACCCATGAACATGTTTCCTTTTTGATTAAAATTCCACTTTGTTATTGATGATCATTCTTTGATCTTCCTAAAGATTGAAATTTATCCATATTTATTGATTGCTATTGATATGGAAATGTCTTTTGTGTACTGATTGACAAGTAAACTAATGTGTATCGATAGAAAGCCATTGTACCATAATGTTCCTAATGATTACTGGCTATTGATATTGATTTCCCTTGATCCATTTTACATGTGAATTTGACAGAGCTACTGCTTTAATAGGGTAATGGGAATATACTGTTGGCGATATGCACATTGTATTACTGATGCCCTAGCTGGGAAGGGCTATGATCTTGGTCATAGGATTTGATTAGCCTTATGCTTACTGATAATGATACTACTTAAGACTGTATGTTCGCATATAGTCCATACTGATACTACTAGAGACTGTATGTTTACATATAGTCCATCCTTTTATTTGTCTTATCTACATGATACGAGTATTGTTTACCTAATCATTGGTTCCAAACTTATATCTTATTGCTTACCATTGATATTTTTATTACCATATACTTATATCTCATATATAATGATGTATGCATGCTCACTGAGTATTTTATACTCACCAAATTATGGTTTATAATTTTTACAGGGATGTGATAGAGGAAGATGATTCCAAGTCAGTTTCTTTTCCGACTTGGAATGTCAATATATCAAGGTGGAATTTTATTCTCTAAAGGTCGTGAGTGTCAACTCTTAGAGCTCTGTGGTACTGTGTATAATTAGATGATTGAGTATTATAATGTTGTATGAATAGTGAAATATTTAATGTTACAGTGACATTCAAAATGTAATGTGTAATGTATAATGATTGATAATGACAATGACAGTGAAGTGATAGAGATAGTGATACTGAAATATAATAAAATGAAATTCAGATGTTTTTAAAGAAATTTAGAAGTGCCATGTGTGATTATTGATATGTGAAGTTGAGGGTATAAGGATGGCAAATTATTGGGAGTGTGAAAATAATTTTTAGTGCAGGATGTATAATTTATCAAAGACCCGATTTTGGGTATGGAATAGTATTAAAATTACAAAGGAAACTCTGACAAATTTTATGTAAAATTTATAAGTAATAAATGGGATTTAAGTATTGGTTAATAAATTAATATAGATTGAATGATTGATGAATGGACTGTTTAATGGGTTCTATGGGTTTCTGGTGACTTTAAGTTTTCCCGTGCCCTAGGACCGTCACGGTTCATAAGTGGGTCGTGACAATTCAATCTCAAGTGTAGGGAGTGAAATACCTTATTTTAAGTTGTTCTATCCTTTAAAAATAGTTCTGGGTCATTTCTGGATCCTAGATAGTAGATTTCCAAAATTGCCCCTAAAGTTACCTTTATTTATAATTTTGCCATTCCTCTTATTTTTCAGTGTTCCAAAATATTTTTCAGCTCTTTCTTTTCACCATAATTTTACATAAAATTAACCTATTTAATCCCCCAAGATTGGGTCAAAAATCCTTAAATTAGCCAGACTGCTATTTTCCTGATAGTGTAATTAACACCGATATTTTCTGGGACAGTATCTCCAAAGTGGCCCGGTTGAGGCTCAAAAGTTCTTAAATATTATTCTCTATCATTCTCTATATATTTTCATAATTGATTGAGCCTATTCATACTTCAATTAATATTATATCCGTTACTATAACTCAATATATACATATTGTCTTTTGTACTTCCTCACTATTCATTGTTCTGTCTAGTGGGGTATTACATCATGGCAAACTTTAAGAAGACATCCCTCGTACCATTCTATCAAATTAGCTCGACAATGAGCACGCCTTTGAGCTAATCTTACCAAATCAAAGTGAAACTCTGTTCCGGGAGAACTCTAAGAAGGCATCCTCGCAATCCAAAGTAAAACTATAATACCTAGTGCTTGGAATGTTAGAGTAGATATATGTTTATTTGATTATCTGATGAATGTTAGCATGTGTATGTTATATGTGCATGGTAGATGATTTAAAATGCTATGTTGAGTATAGATTACTCCTAGAATGATTATATGTATTGAGACATGATGAGTTGTAATTGATTTTGAGGTATTAAGCATGTGTATGTGTAAGTTGATTGAGTTTGGATAAATTAAAATGGAGAAAATATGAGAAATTTCCATCAGCAAGCCTTTCACAGGCGTGATAAAAGCTTCTGTGTAAATTTGTCAATTCTTTAGATTTGTCTTCACGGGCGTGAAACGTCCCTTCACGGCAGTGAAGAAATGTTTCGAACCCAATATGAGCAGTGGCTTTCACAGTCGTGATCCCTATTCACGGGCGTGAAGACACGGGCCTATAAATATTCGACCCTCCTTCTTCATTTTTAGACTTCATTTATTTTCATTTCCTTCTCTTTCTTTCTCCATAAATACATTTCAACCACCTATAAATTCATTAAATACTCTTCTCAAAAACTTATTTCATATCCATTATCGTGAGAATCAAGAATCAAGAATCAAACCTTCAAAAAATAAAAATTTCAAATTTCTTAAGGATTCTCCATTTCTAGGAATTCAAGATATTTATTCCAAACTTCAATCTAAGTTTAAGATAAGTTAATGCATAGTTAGAATAGATGAATATGAGTTAAGTATTGATGTTTAAGAACATCATTAGTATTTATTATGGATTATAAGCAAGATATGTTTGGATTTAAGGTTTTGGGTGAATAGTATCTATTCATCCCAATCTTCCATATTTTCTTAATAAGTGATTAAATTGATGTTAGAAAACATATTAGGATTCCAAAAGATGATTAGAATCATAAGGATTTATCTTGTATGAGTATGTTTGGGCATAAACCATAATTGTGAGTATTTGGGGATTTGTCATAAGAGAAGAGAACTCAAGAAAATAGAGGAGATTATTGAATATACAAGTAATTGAGGGAAATACTAGGATAAATTACTTTTAGATAAGTATGAACATTGCATATGCATATTGTTTCTTTGAAATTGATTGTTCAATTCTTCCTAATGTTCATGTATATGATTCTCATATTTTGAAATATTGTATTGTGAACCTATTAAATGAATTTCCCATGATGTTCTCAAACGAATGATAAATTATTCCATATAAACAACTTATATGTTGTAAATGACTTGGTCATTCTTCCTTGGACCAAGCTTATGTGAAACCTTTTGCTATCTTGAATGATTCATGGTTATATGTTGATGGTTTTGTGACTATATGATTCTTTGTGAAATCTAAGCTATATGACCTATGATATATATGTATAGAATGCTTTTCCTAATGAGAGTAAATTCATTGGTCCATTGTGCATATTGGGAACCTAACTGATAGGGTTTTTATCAGTGTTCCACCTAGAGGGGACTATGAGCTCTAGGCATATACCTGGCCAAGCATATATATTGCGATAAGGTAGCAAGGCTATTGATGCACTCTGTTATGATAAGGTAGCAAGGCTACTGATGCACTATGTTATGATAAGGTAGCAAGGCTACTGATGCATTCTAATAGTTCTATCGTATGATTTGATAGTGGTATTCGATTGTGAGCACTTATGTTCTTGTAAGCATAACCTTATGATGTTTCCATATCCATGTTCTTTTGGCTTGACCTTTGCATTGCATGTTTATATCTTACTGAGTTGAAGGCTCGCTCCTCTTATATGGATTTCAGGTGATAGTGTAGCTCGAGAGGGAGCTAATATAAAAGACAAAGCTTCTTAATTCATTCCTCCAAGAATACTCTATGTAATTCCTTTGATAAATTTATATATATACATTATTTTGTATTATGGTATTTATATGTATGAGGAGTATACTCTAGACCTCCGTAGTTAGATATTGAGGATGATATTATTTTGATGTCTGAATTGTTATATTGTGGGTTGCCTTTGTTCCTTATTAATGAGGATGTATCTTTTGATCGGTAAGGAACAAGAGGAAATCATGTGATGATGAATGAAAATGTATGAACGATGATTACATGATTCATAGAAATGAGTATTTATGATGATAAATATGTATGATGTGGATATGTATTGTGTATGAGATCTAGGTTATGAGTGTTCTACGGGTTTATGGTAGCCTTAAACCTATCCTTGCCTTAGAACCGTCGTACTACTGAAGTTGGGGTATGACAAACACTCCAACTCTGAGAAAACTCTAAGAAGGAATCCTTTATGACTTTTATCAAATCCAAAGTGAAACTCTGATTCAGGCGAACTCTAAGAAGTCATCTCCCGCAAAGCAATACCCAACCTCTTCTAAGAAGGCGTCTCCCTCAAAACAAGGTATCGTGTTCGTACCTCTATATTAATTGGTATAAATCAATTAAAAGAACCAAAATCAATCTTTTCTTAAAATCAAATCAAACTCCCTTCGTAAGAAGGGAGAACTGCATGGTTTTTAATTCCCATTCAACGAGATACAAAGGCAAGCTATTTCATAACTTCAAATCCAAAAATACCGAAATCCTTCATTTTTCTCAATCTAATATATTTTAATTTTATTTTGGGGAATGTGTGGTTAAGATATAATTTCCATTGTGGGCTAGAGTTACCATCCTCTGTTATTGATTTTTTGATGTATTTAAACTTATTTTATATTATGTTCTTTATTTCAATGTTATATATATGTTTTATCATGTTTCATTCATTCATTATAATTGCTATTTAAATATCTGTTCATGAAATCTAACTTATATTTGTTCATGAAATCTAACTTTCATAAATCAATTGTTTAATGGAAAGCCAAAATGAAAGTTATTGTACACCGAAAACCTAGTCCTCGAGCTCAGTCCCGGTTCGAAGGTCTAGTAATTTTATCCAAGGGTTATGTTTTGGAGTCAAATCGGATTTTCTTTTCTTTTCCCTTAAAAATGAAGGTAGTGACTCTATAAATTTTTAAAACAAAGATTAAAAATATAATTTGCAAATGTAAGAAAAAAATTGCCTTTAGTATGTGGGAAACCACCTTCTTAATAAGCATCTCGGTACTCGGGTGAGGCCTTACAATTGGTGACTATACTAGGGATAAACTTTTTTTTCAAAAAGTTAAAGAGAACTACTAATTGGTTTGAAAAGAAAATAATACACTTTTTTTTTGAAGTAACTTTTGTTTTCGCTTTTTATTTAACTATTGATTTACATACATCGATTTGCATAACAAGTTACAAATCAAAAACTTGGGATAAAAAGTAGTACTGACTTGGCAACTCTTTTTGATTATGCCGGGGCGTAGCAAAAACATCCATCTCGTGACGAATCTTCAATCTTTTTGTGTAACACCCCAAAATTTATTATCACAATTCGATTTTCCGGATTACGACGGTCCTAGGGTACGGGAGATGCCAATGGTGACCGACACCCGTAGAACCCAGTATCACATGCATCATCTATAAACCACAATTAATTATTCATTTTAGTTAATTACCATTCATTCTGATATTTTGTCATTCATTTTGTCATTTACTGCAAATGGCTGTAATCATCACAATATCATATTATACTATCATCACATAACTCAAAATATCATCATCAATATATATCCATATGTTCGTCTCCTAGCTAACCCATACATACCCCATGGAGCAGCTAGACAATGAACACCAAAAATAATAATATAGAATAGAAAATATACATCAGACAGTCTGTAGCAAAAATCCTCGAAGGATGGATGACAAGATTTTGCACTCTACTCCTCTCCTGAAATGGGTAAACAATGAAGTGGTGAGTATAGATGATACTCAGTAAATCTACATACATCATCAATGAAATATAGGCTATAACAATGGTATACACATGTTAAGGAATAATGGTACAGTATCAATCGGTTAAGTTACATAATCAATATCAGATGTCAATAGGAATAACAATGGTCATATCCAATCAAGGAATCATATGGTAAGACATACAGAGGGCTATGAAACATGTAGACTATGTGTAATCACACAGCCGATCACATATCACATAAGCATAAGACTGATCAGGTCCTATGGCCGGGACCAATAACCCTTCCTAGCTAGGGCATCAATATAAATGTGCACGTTGCTGACAGTATATACCCACTACCCTGTCCGTGAGGCTGCTCTGTCAAACCACATTTAGGTTAATAGAAATGGATAACATGTCAATAGACACCATTATGCAATAATGGTATCATCAATATCAATATGATCAATATCTTTCAAATCAAGTAGCATAGGAATCAATGGCATAGTAGAATACAATATATAAGCAAGGATAAAGGTTACGGTAAACAACAAAGGTATCGAACAAAAGTTAGTTTGGTGGCAGAAAACGGTAGGCCAATTGGCATACCAACGTCGTTGGCGACAATGGCATTCAAATGATACGCCTATGGAATACAAACCAATAGGCCAATGGCAAATGAACTAGACATTTCATCGAACATGTGGTGGGCATACATTGGCAAGCCAATAGGTTAGGGCTAGGTACAAATTTGGCTTGCCCAATTCAACCAACATAAAGTCACATTAGCAAACAAAATATAGGCATCAAGAAACATAATTAAACTACAACAAAATGGATCAAATTGGCTAAGGAATATTAAAGAAAAACCAAGAAATTTTCAAAGGCAATTAATAGTAAAGTGGTTCGGCCAAATGAGGGATTTCACAATTGGTTTTCATTCATCAATTCAATGATATAGGCATGTAATTTGATGCAATGTAAACTCACCTAATGCTTCAAATAGCCTTTGCACAATCCAATTCCACCAATTTCCCTAAATATGCCAATTTGGTCACTTTGTAATTCACCTTTGTCAAATCTCTAATTCTACATCAATTTATCCATCAATTAGTTATCCATTCACATCTAATTAACCAATTCTAACATCAATTAAAAAAACCTAACACTAATTCATCAAGTCATATCTTACAACTTCAATTTAGCCAACCAAATTAGGGATTTCAATTAATTTGTATCAATTGAAGCAAATTAACACTAAACCCATCTAATTCAACCTAAATAACATCTAAATAATCAATTAAACTAAACAAATAAACTCTTTACCTCAACTATAGCAAAGTGGCTGAATGCTTCTAGCCTTAATTCCTTGAAATTCTTTACTCCTCCAAGCAATCTAATGATGGAAATGAAGAAAGTTAAGTGGAATTACTAGTTTTCCATCAATTTTCCTTAGAAATCTATAAGAAATGATGAAGAAATGGAATGAAGAAAGCAAGAAAGTGGTTCAGCACCATGAAAGAAGAAAGAAGAAAGATGAAGCAAAATGACTAAGGCAAAAATATAAAGAAAATCTAATTTGGCAAATTACAACTAACTCCCCGAACTTCCGTCCATTACTCTTTGGTCCAAAATTTTCTATAATTTATTCTGTCAATTCTATTAAGATTTAGATATCAGAGTGGGGAGTCAATAAGCTTATTTTAATTTATTCTTATTTATAAAAAATAGTTCTAGAGTCATTCTGTAACCCCGACTGACCACTTTCCACTATTCACCTTAAACTTCCTTAAAATTATCATTTTGCCATTAGTTACTTTTTCAGTGTTCCTAAATGATTTTCACTTATTTCTTTTTATCAAAATTACACATAAATTATGGTGATCTTTTACCCCCAGCTCAACTTCAAAAATTCTTCTGTTGATCGGACTGCTAATTTCTCGGCAATGTTTCCGACACTGTCGCTTTCCGGAAAAGTATCAAGTTCGTTTTCTAATTGTGTCTCTAAAATTATTTTCCATCATTTCAAGACTAATGGACCACATACTGAGAATTAATTCATGCATGTTAGTTATAATTTTCTAGGATATTACATTTATATAGACCTAAGTGAACTCAGGTAGTAGATATTTACTGAATTATGGTACAACAGTTAATAGAAATTGTGAGTAAGACTAGAATTTAATTTTGATATCTAGTGAACCTAAATTTAGGAATTAAAGGAAATATGTAGTAGTGTTAAACTAAATAAGTATTAGGATTTAATTGACTAAATAATTAGGGATAGAATTTAATTAGAACTTAAATTAAAAAGAATTAGTGATTTAATGGAAAGGAATTAACATATAATTGGGGGATTAATTTTTAAATACTAAAATTTAATGTAATATGAGACCCACTATACATCAAATAATATTTAAATAATACAAAAGTTTTTTCAATTCAATTTTGCTTCCTAAATACTTCGGCCAAATGGCCTTGCTTACACCAAAATTTATATTTTTCCATTTTTTTAATTCCTTATATTTTATTTTATGTTAACATTTGGTTAACTTTATAACCACATGATTATTTATTTGTTTTTCTTATTAAATTATGACAAAAAATATCTATCAATTAATTATGATCTATTTAACTTTTTATTGGCTAAATGTGTTTAAATATAATTAATACAAGAATAAAAAAATATGTATCTATTTTCCTTATCCACTTGCCACTTCCTCTTCATTTTCATCATTTTCTTTTCATTGTTCATACAAATTTCTTCAAGTTCTTAATTAATCCTCCATAGATAAATAGTCCAAGGTTCCTTCTTAAGCATATAGAAATGGAGTTTGGATTGTATGAGTACGAAATAAGGGAATTGTTCAAGAGCAAACTAGAGGTAATCTTTCTAACTTAAAGGTTAAATTGATTTTATGAATTCAATTAAAAGATTAATGAGTTAATTGCATGGTTTAAGTATTAGAAATGATTATTGGTGTGAAATTAATTAGAATTAATATGTTAGAAATTCTAGTTTAAGGGATAGTTGGAATAAATTTAAATTGAGATCAATTGATGGAAATTATAGTTAAATAGCTTATGAATTGAGTTAATGAAAACGATATACTAGAAAGGATTCTAAATTCTGAAATTTTTGAAAATTTCAGGAAGTAAACAGAAAAATTAAGCACTAATTTCGTGACCTTAGAATGAAATTTTGGAAAATCTTAAAACATTAGATATATATGTCTAGATTATATGTCCTTAAGCAAGTTTTATCAAATTCATACTTTGTTAAGGGATATAAGCTGCTGAGTAGGATTGGTTTGAATTGGAGTGTCCATTGAGAAACCCTACTGAATTTTATAAATTTTAGAACTTTAAGTATATAATCAGATAAAATTCAAAACATAAAAAATATTTTCTTATGTCTTAGATAAATTATTATGAAAACATAATAGCATTTGGATATCTACACATTGAGTTACAAGTAAAATAGTAGAAGTTGTTCGGGTAGAAGTTGCAGGGTAGCAGGTAGGTTGTAGGGCAGGATTAAAAATTCCACCATAAATTGTATAGTACTTAGAAAAATATAATTTTTAAATATTTTATAACATAATATGTCTAATTTAATTAGGAATAAGAATTAAAGTAATTGGATAAGTGTAGAGAGAGATATGTGTAAAAGAACACATGTTGCCAGTGATGAGTATTTCAAGAATAAAACCTAGGATTTGGAATTTTGAAGAATATATTTAAATTAAGTTTAATTAAGATAATTTCATATTAATTAGTATCTAAATTGAAATTAATTGAATATATAGAGTCAATAATGAATAAAAGACGTGATAAAAACTGTGAATGCTAAGACTTGGAAACAAGAAAGAGGAAATGGGAAGTGTAACAGTGGATGTGCTAGGCAAATGTGAGTTATATGTACATCATGATGCATTGTAATATCTACCATTTTATTATATTTATTTATTGTGTAATTGATGAATTTAAATTAATAAAGGATATGAATGTTGTAGAATTCGAGAATTTCTGATTTTTCAGTTGCAGGAAATTTTGATGGTTAATTGCATATTCTTAGAGAAATAATTTGGTAAAGTATAAAACATAAAAGTTATGAGTTTATGTCTTACCTAAAATTTTGTAAAATGGCTAGGAAGAATTCTGTGTCTGTGATGAGTTATGTCTATTTGAGCAAGGCTGGTCTGGGTTAATGTGTTTGCTGGAAATTTGAGTATGTTTGAATTTACTGGGAATGACTGAGATAGATTTAACCAGAGATATAAACATGAAAAATGTTTCTTTGTATGTTGTGATGTTGGCTGTAAAATTTTAAAATTTTTGGATAAGTATATCTCAGTGAAGAGTGGATTTTATCAGGTCTATTTGGTTGGATTTTAGGGCAGTAAGTCCAGTTGATTTTGGGAGAGTTACTATGGTCAGTATAGTTGCCTTTATGATTTAAATTTTTGATATGTTGAGCCTCTGTATGTCTGTTTTAAATGGCAAAAAGAATTAGTAAGTTTGGATATTTGTAGCTCATTTGTGAGTTGATTAAGTGTAAGTTGTCCAGGAAAGGTTTCAACTTAGCAGAGTCTTAGTATGGCGAGCCGGCAAAATGCGAAGTGGCATTTTGCGAGCTGGCAATGCTAAGTGGCGAAATGGAGAGGTGAGATTGCCGAAGTGGCAATTGGCGAAGAGGCACATGCGAGGTGGCATGTGTGAAGAGGTTTGGCGAAGATGATTTGGCGAAGAGGTTTGGTGAAGAGGTTTGGCAAAGTGGAAAAGCGAGGTGGCATTATGCGAAGAGGCATTTTGCAAAGAGGGAATGTGCAAAGTGGCAGGTCACGAAGAAGAGTTTGGTGAAGAGGGAGATAAGCAAAGCAAAGAGGCGAAGAGGCGAAGAAGCATTGCCGAGGTGGCATATGCGAGGAAAAGTTCTCGAAGAGAGTCTGGCGAGGCAGCATATACTAGGTGACATTGCGAGTTTGATTAGAGAAGTGGCATTGCTGGATCAGTTTGGCGAGCTGGAAAGTGCGAGCTGGGAAATGCGAGGCAGATTGGCGAGCTGGAAAGCGTGTTTTCTGGGGGTAGTAGTCTATTTAGCCCCAGCAACCCCAGTAACGTTTTTACGATTTTTCCTTCCTTCTTTCTTTGTTAAGTTCAGTCTTTTCTCATATTAGTCTCATTTTATTTTCTAAGGCATTAATACTCAAATTAATGCATTAGACTTCTAGATTATTCTATATTAAGGCAGAAATCATTAGATTTGAGCAAGAAATCTCAGGAATTTCAGTGTTGAGGAAAATAAGGTAAATTTTCTTCCAAAGTTATTTTCTTTAGATTTATTTGAGTCTATGAGTTAGAATAATTAATATTGGGTATATATAATTTATTACAAGTAATCTGAAGTCATTAATGGTAATTAATGTGGGAGCAATCAGAATGTTGATACTGTTATGAATAATAACATGAACAGTAACTCCGAATTAAATGCAGATTTTTCTTTAAGAGATAAATAAAAATGGTTGTTAGGAATTAAGAATAGAGACTCTAAGATGGTTAATTATTTAGAAATCATATTAAACATTATTGATTTAGAGAAAACCCTAATTTTATATATTTGGGAAAAATTTTTTAGGAGGAGAAAATCAAAATAATTGAGGAGTTGGAGTTGGAAATTGCTAAAGAGAAATTTAAGAGAATTCTGTTAAGGTAAGTATGAACATTTTATTTGGTTCTTGTTTCTTGAAATAATGTGACCTAGCATCCTTGATTTGTTCTTCCATACGTATGTATATATTTTTATATATATAATATAAATGACTTAATTAATTTTCTTGGATCAAGTTCATATTCTTCATGTTTGTTAAAACCGATTTGAATGATGATATATGATGATGGTCTTGCTACCAATATGTTTCTTATGAGATTGAAACCCCATGACCCATGGAAAAAATGCTCTTCCCAATGAGAGTAAATTCATTAGTCCATTGTGCACTTTGAGAGCCCAGCTGATAGGGTTTTTATCAGTGTTCCACCTAGAGGGGGCTATGAGCTCTAGGCGCATGCCTGGCCAAGCATGTGTGCACGTTAAGGTAGCAAGGCTACTGATACGTATGTTATGACATGAGATCAGTTTTATCAAATGAGATTTGATAATGCAATTCTTTGTGGGCATTTTATATTCTTAATATGAACCATGATTTGATTTATGATATGATTTGATATAGCCAAATTATTATAAGTATCATGTTTCCTTCAAGTAAAGCTCATGATTCTTTCATGCCTATATGTATAAATATTTGTTCATGACCATGATTCGATATTCAGATTGTTGATTTATGATGTTCATATCTTACTGAGTTGAAGGCTTACTCCTCTTTTATAGATTTCAGGTGATAGCATAGCTCGTGAAGGAGCTAATAAAGAAGATCCAGCTTCTTAATCCATTCTTTCAAGAAGCTTCATTGTAATAATTTTTGAGATATTTTCTATATTCATTAAATGGTACTATGACATGATATGTATTTGAGAGTATATTCTAGAGCTCCGTAGTCAGTCATTGAGGATACTAATATTTTGATGTATGAATTGTTACCTTTTGGGTACTCTTGTTCCTTAGTGATGTGAGATGCATCTTTTGATCAGTAAGGAACAAAAGAAAGCTATGATATGATAATAGTAAAGATTTGATGGATGCTTAACTGGATTTATAGTAATGATTATTGTATGATATTATATGATATTGTAATTAATTTATGTGCATGAGATTCAAGATTTGTGAGTTCTACAGGTTTATGGTGG
>CANXYC010066066.1:0-10510 GCA_948193065.1 Aleurites moluccanus
AAATGAGTTGTATTTGATGTGTTTGATATGAATTAGTGGTCATTTAATGGAAACAAATCCATTTGGTGGAAGAACCACTTTGGCCGAAATATTGGTGCTTGAAAAATGGAGTTGTACTTTGATGTTTAATAGGTTTAAATGAATGAATGTTATGCATTTGATAGGTATTTAAGTTATTTGAATGATTGGTGTTGAAAAATGAATGAATGAAATGAAATCCATTTAGGCCGAACCATATGGACTTTATACGTTTAATGTGTTAGGTTGAAGCATTTAGGAAGGAAAGGTTTGAATACGGTTTAATGTTGTATATGATGCAAATGTATAAGTTTAGAAGTGGAAATGATATTTGAAATAAGTACTTGGAAGGTAAACTTGGAATTTAGTGTATGTTTGATACGGAATATTGAGCTAAGTGTATATGAGTTATTAATTTGGCATGAAAGTGATGAATATATGAAATGTAAGTCAAATGTGGTGATAGAATATGTTCAATGCATAAAGGATTGGAAAAGTGTAAATTGTGCAAGGTGAGGTTTATGGTGCATATTGAGTATGCTTGATGTCATCTGATGTGAATTATGTGTTTTGTGATGTTTTTACATCGGAGTGTTATATATGAAAATAGGTGAACCGTCGAGTACTCCAGCTCAGAGTGTCAAGCGGCGGGCCGATTAGGGCCTACGAGAGATTTTGGGGGATAAAGTGGATTGATTATGTAAAAGGTGAGTCTATATGTATAATCATACATTATTTGCATCATATAACATATGAAATGTCATTTGAACTGATAAACCAATATTAATTAACTTACAGTACCTATAGTGCATTTTGACCTGTAAATAAGTCCACCGAAATGACCTAAAATGACCTAAATTTTGTCTGTCTATAAAATGAAGCATGAAAAGCCAGATGAGCCACCACTTGGCCCATTCTTCTAGTTTTACCCTAAGCTTTGAAACGGTATCTCATGGTCCATCTAAATCCATTGGTAACATACTTAATCAGAAACTACTCAAAAATCCCAAAATGGACCTGTAACCGCGAGTGTCAGTTGCGGCAGCGCAATTGGGCCCCTCCGGCCATTTTTTTTACTTGACCCAAATTTGTTCTATTATTCATTATGGATATATATTGGACTGTACCACCCCTATATGAGTTGAATTTATGCTATTTTTATTGTTCTGTTGAGACACCCATATGGTATTATAACAAGGCTACCTCGATGGTGTAGCAGGTAATTCCATCGATCGTGTGCATACTGATATTCATTTGACCCTTGCTAGAGAGGAGTATTATGTTCTCTAGCCATAAGGGCTGATCACTCTTACATGTAGTAGATTGTTGGTTTAAGCATGATTATGCTGGAGTATGGAATTTAGTGCAATTGCACTTATCACTGGACCCAATCCTATTATATCATATGTATGTTGACTCGTACACTAGATACTTATATGGATACTTATATGGACATTTATATGGATACTTGTTTCACCCTTTACTTGCTATCCTATATTAATTCTACAGGTCATTTGAAAGCAATCATGGTATTATGAACATCTATTGCATTTTTATATATATTGATTCACTGAGTATTTTTATACTCACCCCCCTTAGTGGTTTATGTTTTTCAGGACTGCAGTGAGGCTCGAATTCCATTGGCACCTTCTACCCTCTCCTTGGAATTTTACTACTTGTAACATGCAATATTCCAGTCTCAAAAGTATATGTAAATATTTGTATAGTATTAGAGATTCCATGGTACTGTAACTTAAATAGGGACATATATGTGTGTGATTGTGTTTCTATAGTTTGCATATAAACTATGCTATGGATGATACTATGGATGCATATAGTTTTATATGTATATATATATGTATATGTTGAGTTGATATTGGAGGTTGATATGAGTATTAATGATAAAGATATATTGGAAGTGTTTATCACTTGGTTTTACAGCTGGGCATAGTCATATTATAAAGGAGATGCTGTCAAAATTTCAATAGAATTGTTTAGTTATATTTGAGCTGAATATTGAATTGCCTTCCATGTCATATAGATAATTGGGTTCTTCGTGGTACTGGTAGCTTAGGCAACACCCGTACCCTAGGACCATCGCGACTCCCAGGTTGGGTGGTGACAAAGGTGGTATCAGAGCTAAAGGTTTATATAACCTGTAGTGTTTGAATATCAGTAGCAATAGAAGTATCATGGAATCTAGGATTTTCTTATATCGTCAAATTGACAAGTCTTCTTCATTGTTTGAAATTCTGCGTACCTATGATATAAACATTTTTTACATACTGGGTTGTTTTGTGTTGGATTTGAAACAATGTGCTAAGATGTCAGAGAGGGCAAATAGACGTGCTAGGCCTATTGATGAGGGTGAGTTTCATGAATCTAGTGAGGAAGCAGAGGTTGCTTCCAATACATCTGTTATATGGAGGACTCATTCTGAGCCACCTCGGTCACGAAGACGTACTGGGTTTGATTTGGTGGGTGATGCACCCTGGAGACAGGAGATACAAGAGAGGAGATAGAAAATTTTATAGACTATTTAGATTCATTTTGTAGCACAGCCTGCAGTAGTACAACAGCCACCTCCACCTCCAGTACAGCCAATGATATAGCTTGTGATACCACCAGCACCCCAAAGGGAATCAACAGTATTACAGGGAGTCAGGGCATGCAGAATTATCCCAGAGGGTGGTGTAACTATTAGTTAATTTATGAGACTACGACTACCTACTTTTGCAGGGGAGTATGGTACTGACTCTAGTGATTTTATTAATAGGGTTGACAGGTTGGTTCGAACACTACCTTGTTCTGATGCTAGGACTATAGAGTTGGTGGGATTATTACTGGAGGTAGATGCTGCTACTTGGTTTAAAGAGCATATTGATGATAACATTCACAGTGATGAACCTATGACTTAGGGAGAATTTAAACAAAGGATGATGGATAAGTTTTTAACAGAGGGCTTATGGGAAAGTAACGTTGTGAAAGGTACTAGTATGAGGCCTTTTGTTCATAGATATTTTTGAGGCCCTAGTAGACTAGTCCAGATGACATTAGCAGTGCCCACATATACTTTATGCGGGAGAAGATAACTAGGGGTATGTCGTATCAGGACAGGGGCATGCTTTAGATGTGGACAGTTTGGTCATTTTTATTGAGATTGCCCTATGCCCAGAGCTTCACAAACTTCAAAGACAGGACCATCGCAACCATCAGTGCAGATAGGTAGAGGAAGTACAGGCAGAGGTAGACCGGCAGGACAGAGTTCATCAGCAGGACAGTCAGCAGCTGGTAGGGGGCCAGGGGCGTGTTTTTGCAGTTACCCAGCAGCAGACCCAGGGATCTCATAAGACAGTTGTATGTATGATTTCTGTACATAATATAGTGGCTTATGTGTTATTTGATTTGGGTGCAACCCATTCTTTTTGTGTCACCTGTGTTTGCCATGAAATTGGGGTTGTGGTAGAAAACTTTTACATATGCCCTTGGAAATATCCACACCGATGGGAGATAAAATTATTATAGGGTATAAATATGATATTTGTGATATGAGAATTTCTGATAGATCTTTGCCTGTAGAATTGTTTGAGTTACCTATATTGGAGTTTGATGTTATCCTTGGTATGGATTGGTTGACTATTCATAAAGTGTCTATTGATTGTGCAATGAAAAGGATAAAATTTTGACCCAATGGACAGGAAAAGTTCATTTTTCAGAGGGAGGTTAACAACCACATGTCGGGGTTAGTGTCTACAGTACAGGCAAAGAGATTAATGAAAAAGGGGTGTATTGCTTATTTGGCATCAATGGTTGACGTTACAGGGGTATCTAAAGAGTTAGAGCAGATTCCAGTGGTGAAAAAATTTTCAGATGTATTTCCAGATGATCTTCCAAGACTGCCACCAGAGTGGGAGATTGAGTTTAAGATTGAGGTATATCCTGGTACTGATCCTATATCTATTCCACCATATCGAATGGCACCATCAGAGATGAAGGAGTTAAAAAAGCAGGTACAAGAATTGTGTGACAAAAGTTTTATTTGACCCAGTACCTTGGGGAGCACCAGTCTTGTTTGTAAAGAAAAAGGATGGGTCACTGCGGATGTGTACTGATTACCGACAGTTAAATAAGGTGACAGTGAAAAATAAGTATCCTTTACCCAAGATTAATGACTTGTTTGATCAATTACAAGGGGCTTGTTTCTTCTCCAAGATAGATTTGAGGTCTGGATACAATCAATTGTGGATTAAAGGTGAGCACATTTCAAAGACAACTTTCAAAACTCGGTATGGACACTATGAGTTTTTAGTGCTACCATTTGGATTGACAAATACTCCAGCAACATTTATGGATATGATGAATCGGGTGTTCAGACCATTTCTAGATAAATTCATAATTAACTTTATTGATGATATCCTGGTGTACTCCAGAAGTAAACAAGAACATGAGAAACATCTCAGAATCACATTGCAGATATTGCGAGATTATCAGTTGTATGCAAAATTTTCAAAATGTGAGTTCTGGTTGATAGAGGTAGTTTTTTTTGGGGCATGTTGTTAGCAAAGATGGTATAAAGGTGGATCCATAGAATGTTGAAGCAGTTGTTAATTGGCCACGTCCCATTACAGTCACTGAGATAAGGAGTTTTCTTAGTATGGTAGGGTATTATCGCCGGTTTGTTAAAGACTTTTCCAGAATAGCTGCACCAATGACCAAGTTAACTCTTAAACAGGTGAAGTTCCAGTGGAATGATGAATGTGAAAAGAGTTTCCGGACTCTTATGACTTGTTTGACCACTGCACCAGTGTTAACACTTCCTTCCGAGGCAGGCAGTTTTGCTATATACTGCGATGCTTTGGGGATTGGTTTGGGTTGTGTTTTGATGCAGGACATAAAAGTAATTGCTTATGCTTCCCACCAGTTGAAGAAACATGAGATAAATTATCCCACACATGATTTGGAAATGGCAATAGTAATCCTTGCTTTAAAGATATGGAGACATTATTTTTATGGGGTGAGATGTGAAATTTACACTGATCATAAGAGTCTACAATACATCTTGCAGCAAAAAGAACTAAATTTGAGGCAAAGGAGATGGGTCGAGTTACTGAAAGATTATGTCACAACCCGGTTTTCCGAACCGCGACGGTCCTAGGGTACGGGAAATGCCAATGGAGACCGTCGCCCGTAGAACCCAGTATTATATGCACGATCTATATACCTCAATATATTATTCATTTATTAATTAATTACCAATCATTATGTTAACCTGTTATGCATTCTGCAATTAGCTGTAATCCTCAATTATCACAATATCATATCATGCAACATCATATAACATCATCAGTATAAAAATATCATCATCATATATATGTTCATTTTCTAGCTAACCCGTACATACCATACCAATGGAGCAGCTAGATAATGAACACCAAAAATAAATACAGAATATATCAGAAATATACATAATAGTCTGTAGTAGAAATCCACGGAAGATAGAAGACTGGATTCTGCAACCTACTCCTCTCCTGAAATGGATAAACAAATAAACGGTAAGTATAGATGATACTCAGTGAATTTACATGTATCACAATAAATAATAGGCATAAATAAACAATGGTGTCAGTCATTGGAATAACAATATACAGTATAGATGTCAGGGTACAGTAAAGACAAAGAAATAACATATAGGCTCTGTTAAATATGGAAAGACAGATAATGGGATGGACTGTATGAAAAGAAATCATACAATCTCCAGTCAGTCAGTGTGGACCAAGTAGGTCTCCAGTATCAATGAGCATAAGGCTGATCAGGCCCTATGGCCAGGACCATAACCCCTCCTAGCTAGGGTATTAGTAATACAATGTGCACAAGGTTGATAGTATTTTCACACTACCCTGTCGAATCGGTAGCTCTGCCAAACCATATCAGGGTCAATAACGAGGGATACCATAAGCAACAATGGCATCCAGATAACAGTCAATCCAATAACAATCAGTTCGGTATCAATCAGTATAGTATTTAATATACTCAATGGCAATGCCATATACAATATACAATCAATAATAGAGAGTTTAGCAATAAAGAAAGGCATGAAACAAAAGTTGGTTCGGTGGCCAAAAATGGTGGGTCAATTGGCATGCCAATGTCACTGGCGACAATGGCATTCAATTAGTAGGCGATAGCATGCAAACTAATAGGCCAATGGCAAATGAACTAGGCATTTTATCTAACACTTGGTGGGCATACAATGGCAAGCCAATTGGTTAGGTTTTGATACAAATTTGACTTGCCCATTCAAATCAATAACAAACCACATTGCAATACAAAGTATAGGTATCAAAGAAACACAATTAAACAAGGTTAAAATGGATCAAATTGGCAAGGAAAAACATGGCAAAAACCAAACAATTGCAAAGGGTAACTAAGGCATAAAGGGTTTGGCCAAAAGGGTGATTTTAGGGCAAGGTTCCAATCATCAATTCAATGAATTATACATGTTATTTGATGCAATGTAAACTCACCTAAGCCTCCAAATAACTTTTGCATAATCTAACTCCACCAATTTCCACCAAAATGCCAAAAATGCTTACTTTGAATATCACTTTTGAGCAATCTCCAATTCTACATCAATTAATCCATTAATTAATTATCCATTCACTTCCAATTAACCAATTCTAACATCAATTAACAAAACCTAACACTAATTCAACAATTCACATCTTACAACTTCATTTTAACCATTCAAATTAGGGATTTCTACAAAATTGGATAAATTGGTGCAATTAATCATCATACCCATTCAATTGAACCTAAATAACATCTAAATCATCAATCAAACTAAACAAATAAACTCTTACCTCAAATTCACCAAAGTGGCCAAAATCTACTCTTGAATTTTCCTCCAAATTCTTCACTCCTCCAAGCAATCTAATGGTAGAAATGAAGAAAACTTAATTGATTTGCTACTTTTCTATTAACTTTCCTTAAAAATCTATTAGAAAATTGAAGAATGGAAGATGGAAATGGGCAAGAATGGTTTTGGCCAAGCCTGAAAGAAGAAAGGAAATGCTCATCCGAAATAGCTAAGGCAAATTTACTAGAAAAATCAAATGGCTAATTACAACTAAACCCTTAAACTTTCATCATTTACACTTTGGTCCTTAAATCTTCTGTAATTTATTCTGACAATTCTGTCTGGATTTAGATATTAGTGTTGGGAGTCAATAGGCTTATTTTAATTTATACTTATTTATAAAAATAGTTATGGAGTCATTCTGTAACCCCGACAGACCACTTGTCACTATTCACCTTGAATTTTCATTTATTTACAAAAATGTCATTACTTATTTTTTCAATGTTCCTAAATGATTTTCACTTCTTTATTTTTACCAAAATTATACATAAATTATGGTCATCTTTTGCCCCCAGATCAACTTCAGAAATTCTTTCGTTGATCGGACTGCTCATTTTTCGGCAGTATTCCCGACATCGAAGCTTTCCGAAAAAGTTTCAAGTTCGCTTTCTAACTGTGTCTCTAAAATTATTTTCCACCATTTCAAAACTAAAGGACCACATATTGAGAATAAATTCATGCGTGATAGCTATAATATTCTAGGGTATTACATTCTACCCCCTACAAATAAATTCGTCCTCAAATTTAAATAAAAACATACCTCACTGCTGGAACAGGGATGGATATCAGCTTCATATCTCCTGCTCGCTTTTCCATTTATAGTCCTCCATCGACTGGTTCTTTCATAGCACCTTTACTATAGGGATCTTTTTGTTCCGAAACTTTCTGACCTATCTATCAATAATCTCCACAGGTAGCTCCTCATAAGACAAATCCTCACTAAGATCCACATCCTGTATCTCCAAAATATGCGATAGATTGGCTATATACTTCCATAGCATAGATATATGGAAGACTAGATGTGCGTGGCTCATACTGGGAGGAAGAGCCAATATATAGGCCACATTACCAATCCTCTCAAGTATCTCAAATGGGCCTATAAATTGTGGTGATAACTTGGCTCTCTTCCCAAATCTCATAACTCCCCTCATCGGTGAGACCTTTAGGAATACATGATCACCAACTGAAAACTATACATCCTTGCTCTTTGGATCAGCATAACTATTCTGCCTACTGAAGGCAGTCCTTATCCGCTCTCTGATTATAAGAACCTTCTCCATAGTCTCTCTGATAAACTCTGGTCCCTGTAGTTGCTTTTCTCCTAGCTCCACCTAACACACTGGAGATCTGCACTTCCTACCATATAGTGCTTCAAATGGAGCCATACCAATCGAGGAGTGAAAACTGTGATTGTAGGAAAACTCTATCAGTGGCAGATAATAATCCCAGTTACCCTGGAAATCTAAAACACATAATCTGAGCATGTCCTCTAAAGTCTGGATCGTCCTCTCTAATTGCCCATCAGTCTACAGATGAAAAGCAGTACTGAACCATAAATGGGTACCCATAGACTCCTGAAATTTTTGCCAAAACCGAGATGTGAACTGTGTACCCCTGTTAGATATGATTACCAAAGGAACTTCATGAAGACGCACAATCTTATCCACATACAACTATACGTACTGAGCTATTGAATAGCTGGTTTAAACCTCCAGAAAATGTGCAGACTTCGTTAATCGGTCAACAATAACCCATATAGAATCATATCCCTTCGAAGTCCATGGTAGACCAACTATAAAATCCATGGTAACCTATTCCCATTTCCACTCAGGCAACTCTATCTCCTAAAGTAGCCCTGATGGCTTCTGATGCTCGAACTTAACCTGCTGACAGGCTAAGCATTTCGACACAAACTGAGCTATGTCTTTCTTCATCCTTGGCCACCAATATACATCCCTCAAATCATGGTACATCTTGGTAATCCATGGATGTATACTGTATGCAGAATAATGTGCCTCTCGCATAATCCGATCCCGTATCTCATCACAATCCGGTACACAGATACGCCTCCACATCTCTATACCCCATCCTCTATAGTGAACTCTGTCATCCTCCCACTATGTACCTCTCTCTTTAGCTTCAAAAGATAAGGATCTCTGTCCTGAGCCACTTTTATATCATCTAGCAACAATGAATTCACCCGAAATTGGGCTATCAGAGCCTAGTTCCGATCTTGGGAACCCAAATCTAACTCTACCCCTATATCTGCTAACTCCCTGATCTCTCTAATTAATGGCCTCCTGTTAATCACAATATAAGCAAGACTATCCATTGATTTCCTGCTCAAAGCATCTACCACTACATTGGCCTTTCCTGGGTGATAGAGAATCTCATAGTCATAATCCTTCAGAAGCTCTACCCATTTACATTGCCTCATATTCAGATCATTCTGCTGAAATATATACTGTAGACTCTTATGATTAGTATATATCTCACATTTCGACCCACACAAGTAGTATCTCTAAATCTTTAAGGAAAAGATCACAGCTGCCATCTCTAAATCATGAGTCGGATAATTTGCTTTATACTTCTTTAACTAACGAGAAGTATAAGCAATTACCCTACCCATCTGCATCAGAACACACCCTAGGCCAATCCATAAAGCATCACAATATACAGTGAATTTCTCCCCCTCAATTGGTAATGCCAAAACCGAAGCACTGGTAAGGCAATACTTCAGAGTATGGAAGCTATGGTCACACTCATCCGTCCAAATATATCGCTCCTGTTTCCTCATCAGTTTAGTCAAAGGAGCTGCAATACGAGAGAAATCCTTTATAAATCTCCGATAATAACCAGTCATACCTAGAAAACTGCATACCTCTGAAATACTGGTAGGCTGTGGCCAGTTAGCAACCGCCTCAATCTTCTGAGGATCCACCATAATACTATCCTTGCAGATAACATGCCTAAGGAAGCACACCTCAGTCAACCAAAACTGACACTTAGATAATTTGGCATACAACTGATGCTCCCGAAGTTTCTCTAGCACAATCCTCAAATGCTCCCTATGCTCCTCCTCACTCCTGGAATAAATAAGGATGTCATCAATGAAGACGATGACAAACTTATCCAAATATGACCTGAACACCCTATTCATCAGATCCATGAAAGCCGTTGGTGCATTGGTCAACTCAAATGGCAATACCAGAAACTCATAATGACCATAACGGGTTCTGAAAGTAGTCTTGGATATATCACCACTCTTGATCTTCAACTGATGATATCCAGACCTCATATCAATATTAGAAAAATGGCTGGCACCTTGCATGTAACACCTTAGCCTAAACCCCGATAGGGACCTTTAGGGAAATTATTTTCCTTTCTTTATGATGTGTTAATATTATATGTGAATACATGGAATATATATATATGCATGTTATATGACCTATTTTTAGGCCTAGAGTTGGTTTGAAGTCAGTTAGGACCCAATCGGGTAAGTTTGGAATTTTTGGTAATTGGAGGACTAAATTGTAATTTTACAATTTTTCGAGGTTTTATAAATTTATCAGTATA
>CANXYC010066172.1:0-15254 GCA_948193065.1 Aleurites moluccanus
CTTATGACATTAATTTAGGCTTGATTAAATCTAGCCATTGGATCAAATGATGAAGGAATGGACGGTTAGATCAATAGGTTGCAAATTTGCTATCTTAAGCACAATGCATTGGATTATTGGCTTTGGTTTTGGATTTGGTGTGGCAAATGTATCCTTAAGCCATCAATATTGACTTTGATTAACCAATGGAATAAAAGTATGAAAGATGGATGGATGGATGGCTAGGTTTCACCAGTTTAATCATACGATTGATGTATGGAATCATTAAATTGATATTTTGGTGGATTTTTCCCACCACTTCACCATTGTCATCTTTTTAAAGCCTTAAAGTTGCAGAATTTCCATTGTTCTTCACCATAAGGTTTCGGCCACTTTAGGAGTACACCAAAATTTATGGTTTTTTTCCATTTTTGGATGGAATCATACTAATTCCTACCTTGTAAATACAAATCTAACCTTAGATTTCAAAGAAAAACTCATTTAGGCAACAAATTAATTCAAAGAAGATTTTGAAGAATTTTTAGTAAGTTGTTAGTTTTAAAGTTCTTTTGATTCCATAATGTTCATATGATATTCCTCGATGTTTATTAGTGATCAAAACTTATTTTGTATTGTTAGAATGTAAAAAGATGGATTGAAACCCTAATAGGAAGAATTTTGAATCAAAGTATGATTTTGATGTTTCCTTTGGTTCAAATGATGTTTAAATGGTGTGTATGATATGAATTTGTGGTCAAATGAAGGAAACTCTTTCAGTTTTTTTGCATGATTATTATGATGTTTAAAAAAAAATTATCACCTAAAATGTATCACAAGTTAAGTAATGAATGTAAAAGTAAAAGCATGGGTTCTTCGAGGTATTGGTGGCTTAGGCATTACCCGTACCCTAGGACCGTCATAGTCTAAAGTTAGGCTATGAAATTTTCATTCTTTCTTTAATAATAAAAACTTTTTCCTCAGTTTCCCTAATTAATTTTGGTCCTTTCAATTGTTTCTTCTTGGCTCAATCCAACAAACTGGTGATCTGTATTTTCTACCATATGGTGCCTCATACGATGCCATACCAATAGAGGAATAATAACTATTATTGTAAGCAAATTCAATTAATGGTAAATATCGATCCCAATTTCCACCAAAATCAAGAACGCATAGTCGTAGCATGTCCTTTAGTGTATGAATGGTACATTTCGTCTGTCCGTCAGTCTATGGATGAAAAGTCGTGCTGAAATGCAGTTGAGTACCCAACGCTTCTTGAAATTTCTTCCAAATTTGCGAAGTGAATAGAGCTCATCGATCCGATATAATAGCCAATGGTATTCTGTGTAGTCTGACTACCTTATCAACATATAATTGAGCATACTAGGTAGCTAAGTTAGTTATTTGGACTTTAAGAAAATGAGCAGATTTAGTTAACCGATCTATAATCACCCATATGGAGTCATATCCATATTGAGTCCTAGGGAATCCCACTACAAAATCCATCATCACCTGATCCCATTTTCATCTAGACAACTCAATTTCCTGAAGTAATCTTGATGGCTTCTGATGTTCAAATTTTACTTGCTGACAAGCCAAGCATGTAGACATAAATTTATCAAGCTCTCGCTTCATATTAGGCTGCCAGTAACATGCCTTTAAATCATTATACATTTTAGTTACTCCAGTATAAATATTATAAGGTGCACAATGTATCTCCTTTATAATTCATTCTCGTAGCCCGTCCACCTCTTGAACACATAACCGTAGTCCACATTTTAATAAACCATTGTCCACCATGAAATCAGGAGCTTTTTCTACTTGCACATCTTCTTTTAGCTTCACCATTTGTGGATCTCGATCTTGTGTTGCCTTAATTTCTTCAATCAACATTGGTTTGATCATAAATTGGGCTATCAAAGCCTGGTTTCAATCCTGGGAACTCATCTTCAATTTAATTCCCATATCTAATAATTCTTTCATTTCTTTTATCAACAGTCGTCGTGAACTAACAATGTGAGCCAAGCTTCCCATCGACTTCCTGCTCAGTGCATCAGCTACCACATTAGCTTTACCTAGGTGATACATGATCCAACAGTCATAATCTTTTAATAATTCAACCCATCTTCACTGTTGCAAATTTAGATCTTTCTGCTGAAGAATATATTGGAGACTTTTATGGTTTGTGTATATATCACATTTCACCCCATATAAATAATGTCTCCAAATTTTTAATGCAAATACCATAACTGCCATCTCTAAGTCATGGGTTGGATAATTTTGCTCATGCTTCTTCAAGAGTCGTAAAGCATATGCAATTACTAGACTATTATGCATTAGTACACACCCCAAGCCAACTCTAGATGCTTCGCAATATACAGAAAATCCTCTAGTCCCGAATGGCAATACTAACACAGGTGCAAAAGTAAGACAATCCTTTAATGTCTAAAAGCTCTTCTCACATTCATTTATCCACACAAATTTTTCTTGCTTTCGTATCAATTTGGTCAGTGGAGCTGTTATTTTGGATAAATCTTTAACAAATCTCCTGTAATATCCAGCCATACCCAGAAAACTTCAGATCTCTATAACATTAGTAGGTCGTGGCTAATCTACTACTACTTCAACTTTCTTTGGATCCCCCTTAATTCCATCTTTACTCACTACGTGTCCAAGGAAACATTCCTCTATGATCCAGATTTCATACTTCAATAATTTAGCAAACAATCTGTGTTCCCATAATGTCTAAAGCACTATCAGCAAATGCTCCTAATGCTCTTCTTTACTTTTAGAATAAACAAGTATGTCATCAATAAACACAATGACAAACTTGTCCAAATAAGACTTAAACAGCCGATTCATCAAATCCATAAATGCAACAGGGGTGTTGGTCAATCCAAATGGTAGCACCAAAAACTCATAATGACCATATCATGTCTGAAATGCCATCTTCGACACATCCTATCTCCAGATTCTCAATTGATGATACCCCGATCTAAGGTCAATTTTTGAAAAATAACAAGCATCTTGCAACTTATCAAATAGATCATCTATCCAAGGTAATAAATATTTATTCTTGATGGTCACTTTATTTAACTGCCAGTGGTCGATACATATCCGTATTGACCCATCTTTCTTCTTCACAAATAATACTAGTGCGCCTCAGGGTGAACTACTCGGATGAATAAACCCCTTATCTAACAATTCTTGTAGTTGCACCTTTAATTCTTTCAACTCTGAAGGAGCCATCCGATAGGGGGGTATCGATATAGGATCTGTACTTGGATAAACATTTATTTCAAACTCTATCTCTCTTTCTAGCAGTAGCCCAAAAAAATCTTTAGGAAAAACATTAGGGAACTCATTAACTATTGGGATTTGATCTATCCCCTTAAAAATTACACTAGTATCCACCATACTCTCAAAGTATGCCATACAAACCTTCCGTAGAATTCCTTATGCTCTGATGACTGATATTAATTTGGTTCAAGTATCACATTTGTTACCCTGATACATGAATTTATCATGTCCCTCCAATTGAAATTCTATCTTCTTCCCATAATAATCAATAATTGCATGGTGCTCTGTTAACCAGTTCATACCCAAAATGACATCAAGTTCAAATACTGGTAATTCAATAAGATCTACCAATAATTTTCTACCCTTAATATCAAATTCACACCCCCTATACACATACTACACATTTATACTCTCACCCACAGGAGCAGTTATTTCTAAGGGTACATGCATTAATTATTTTTCCTTACCCAATTTATTAGCAAAATATGGTGAAACAAATGAGTGTGTAGCACCAGAATCAAATAGTACTTGTGTCGGAACATGTTGGATAGAAACCATACCTATCACTGTAGTGTTTGACTTATGTGCTTCATATGGATTCACTGCAAATACCCTACCTTGTCCTCGTCCTGCTAATGCCTAATTAATACTCTGACTCTGACCTTGCCCTCTGCCTCTACCTCCTGATCCTCTATTCCTATTCTAACCCATTTGTACTGTTGTTTGAGAAACAATAGTGGTAGTTGGTCTATCTCCCCACATAGGACAATTTCTAATAAAATGGCCATGCTGGCCATATTTAAGACAAGCACCCATCTGTAATATGAACTCTCTACTATGTCGTCTGCCACAAGTAACACATATTGGTATATTTGATGCTGGTGGTGCAGATCTCATAGTACCATGAGTAAATCTTGATGCATTAGACTCAGCAATGTTTCTATTTTGTCCCCGTCTCTATCCCTCAATAGGTTGGCTCTGACTAGGTCTAACTCCCATTTCTAGTGGTTTGGACTGAGAACTGCCTTCTCCCTTCCTTTGCTATTTTTCTATTATAGTTTTCCTTTGTTGTTCCCATTCTTCTCTTTCTTTTTTGCTTATCAATTAGTTTTGTTAGTGAAGTAAACTCCACATCAACCAGTACACTGTGAAGAGAAACATGTAACCCACACTAGAATCTATTAATCAAATATGCTTCAGTGGGTATAATTCTGGTGGCATATTTACTCAATCGAATGAACTCATCAGCATACTCTGACACACTCATATTCCTCTGCCTTAACTGCTCAAACTGAATCAATTTGCTATGTCGCACTCCTTCTGTTAAAAATTCATCTATTAATGCCCTCTGGAACTATTCCTATATTAGAGGTGCATCGCTATATAGCTAATTCTCAACATATGTAACAAACCATCTCCATGCATTTTCTTTCAACAGTGACCCAACCAACTCTATAGCCCTTGCATCATAACAGGGCAATCTGCTAACTACCTTCTCCACCTGTTCTAAATATTCACTAGGATCTTCAGTAGACTTCCCCCAGAATTTCGTTAACCCTAACTTCAAAAAATTAAACATGGTCACACCTCATTCATCAATAGCTCGTCACCTCTCAAGTCTAGGTGTTGGTTCCATCGGTGCAACTACAGATTGTACAGGTGGAGGTACTGCTGCAGCTGGAGGAATTTACACAAGTGGGGGTTCCTGTCTGGCTTTCTCAGTTCTTCATTTTCTCTTCTCAAAACTTGAATTTCTCTCAACAATGCTTCTACATTTCCTTCCCCTACGGGTTATGCTATTCCTGATTCTTGTACTCATCTTCTTATTTGATGTGGTTCCCCTATTTCTTCCTGAAATAAGGACTTATTAGAAGCTATCTCAGGTTATTCTCAAGGCATTTTCACTCTTCCTCTACCTCTACCCTAACCTCTGCCACGGGGTCTACCTCTGGACATCATCTTTAATCACTAAAAAAAACACAAAATTATCATGTAATGGATAATGCAAAATAAATACATATATAACGACTACTGCAAATGACGAAATGGAAACCCTATGCTTTATGGTTTTACCTATACCCTAATAGTACTTACTTATCTAATATACTTATAAACCTATGCTCTGATACCACCTTTTTCACGTCCCAAAAATCGAACATAACAGTCCTAGGGTGTGAGACTCGTCTGCACTACCAACACCCATAAAACCTCTACTATTATCTCATCAACCACCAATTCTCACAAATTAATCTAACATCAAACTGAACACAAATTCCACATATTACAACCCAACTTCAAACATTTAATTATAAAATCCAAAAGTTGTTAATTAATTTACATTATTTAGCTACCTAATATGCATATAAACAACTACTTATTTTAGTTCAACCATAGAGCTACTATGGATCACAAAAATAAAGAAGTATAGATTAATTACATGACAAAAAAAACTCAGTTTTTCTGCAGAAGTAGAAAGCCTCAGGAACCGTTTCTAACTACTCCTGACCTGAAAAATTTTAAACCACTAAAGGAATGAGTTTTACAACTCAGTGAGTTAAAAACACATTATTATGCATAAAGGTTAGGTAAATAACAAATAATCCACTAAGTGTTCATATTAAATGTAACAAGTAGCAATATATATATAAAAAAAAGACAAAAAATTAAAGGAAAGTTAGATCACATAAATCAATGAATAGGTAAAATAAAGAAAAATAAAACATACCAGATATAAGGCCTCGTGCTCGTATAACTCATTAGCTACATTTATATTAGCTTAACTCGTATAATAACATAAGGCTGATTAAACCTTATGGCTAGGATTTAACCCTTCCTAGTTAGGGTTAAAAATTTATTCAATGTGCACATCGCCAATGGTTTTCACCCACTACCCTTTTAGAAGGTAGTTCTGTCATAAAATGAGGTATAATATACAATAAGGACCAAAATATTAATAAGTTCACATAACGTGTCAATGGCATATGGAAAATCAAAATAAAATCAATCAATATTTCAATAGTCATCTTTGGTTTCAATAAAATATAACAACATTAATGCAAGGAATTTCAAAGGTAAATTTTCAATACAAATTTGAGTCAATGACACATGGTTAAGCTAGGTTTAAGTTTCATTAAATCCCAAATGTTAAATGGTAAGGAACATTAACTTAAACATTTGGTGGATTGAAAATTAATTTTTTTGAGGCATTTCATCAAACACATTATAGGCATAATATTTGGTTCATGGGTTAAGGTTTGGTGGCATATACAAGTTAGCCCAATTAACATTTAACAAGCTCACATCACAAGGATTATATCAACAATTCAAATCAAGCAAGAATAAATGATAGTTTACATTGAAAAATAAACAAAAATCTAAGGGAGGGCATCAAAGGCCATTCGGCCATTATTGGAAAATTGTGGGGAGGAATTTTGAAATTCAACTAAGGATTCAAATGATCATAATATTGTTTTTATAACTCACTTGATAACTTAGTTGCCTCAAAATCACTTTAAAACTTCAATTCTTCACATTAGGCAAAAGTGTTATTCTCTATCATCACCATCCTTCTTTCCTTGTTTCTTTGATTCTACAATACATATTTAGCATGTTTTAGACTAATTTTAATATGAAAAACCATAATCTAAACTTAGTTTGAATTAAACACTTCCATATCAAATTTTAGGTTTTGGCATAAACATTAACTCAAGCTCAAATCAATATATAGCCTAATATATGCTTCTATTTACTTAAACAATCATCTAATACTATCATACTAATTATATTTAATGAAAAAGAAACAAGTTTGGATCATTTACCTCAAATTTTTTCAATTTTCCAACTTTGCTCTCCTTTGGAAATTTTAATTTTTCTTTAGGTTTTTAGTGATAATTCTTACAGTTATTAGGTGTTTAGGCTTAATTTAAGAGATAAAATTAATTGGGTTTAGGTTGGATGAAATTTGAATGGAGGAATTTTAGAAAAAAGAAGAAGAAATGGAAGGGAAAAGAAACAAAGAGTGGTCGGCCACTAAGTGGAGAAGAAGGAAATTTTAGGCCAAAAAATGGAATTCTCTAGAATATTTGGATATTTATGTATTTTTTATATTTATTATTGAGCCCCTCAATTTTCTTTATTTATAAATTTTTTCCAAAAGTTTTAATATTTACACTTTGACCCTAAAACTTATTTTAGATACTACTAATTTTCATAATTTATTTACCATGTAAATTTTTGGTTCCAAAATCAATTTGGTGAAATTCTGTGTTAAATTTGATGTTTGAAGTATAAAATATAAAATTCAGGTATTAAACTATTATTTTACCTCTAACTGTCTATTTTGGGTACTAGATTATTATTTTACGTCTAACTGTCTAATTAAGAACTATAAAATCAACTATATTAATTATAGGGTCTTATTTATAAATACCAAAAAATTTGGGGTGTTACACTTTCCCCCCCCCCCCCCCCCCCCCCTTCCCCTTCAATAAAATTCGTCCTCGAATTTTAACTATACATACCTTACTCGTAAAATAGCTGGGGATATCGAGTCTGCATATCATGTTCGTTTTTCCATGTACATTCCTTGATTGAATGATTCCTCCATATAATTTTAACCATCAATACCGTCTTATTCCGAAGCTACCTAACCTGTTAGTCCATTATTTTGATTGGCATCTCTTCATAAGTTAGGTCTTCATCTACTTCAATAGTCTGCGGTTGAAGCAAATGCGATGAATCTGATACATATTTGCGAAGTATAGATATGTGAAAAACTGGATGTACATGACTAAGTTACAGTGGAAGTGCCAGTCGATAAGAAACATTGCTGACTCTATCCAAAATCTCAAATGGCCCAATGTAATGTGGTGATAATTTTTCCTTTTTGCCGAATCGCATTATGCCTTTCATTGATGAGATTTTGAGAAATACATAATCACCCATTGCAAATTGAACATCTTTACACTTTGGATCTGTGGAGCTTTTCTGTCTACTAAAAGTTGTTTTCATTCTTTCTTTAATAATTGGAACTTTTTCCATTCATAGTTTCCTTAATTAATTATTGCCCTTCCAACTGTTTTTCCCCTGGCTTAATCCAACAAACTAGCGATTTGCATTTTCTACTATATAGTGCCTTATACGATGCCATACCAATATGGCATTAAATTCAACAATGGAGAGTCTCCTTCTAACACCCATTAAATTAAACTCAAGGAATTCATGGTCTTTAGTCTCAAATGCATAGATGGTATAAGTCAGACTACTCAGAAATTCAAAAGCTAATTCTCTATAGGTAGGAACGCACAAGGTAGCAAATTTCCTCCATCCAATACAATCCAACAAATCAAACACAACAATTTGTAATTCTAAGACACCTAATGTATACTCATCCACAAATCTAGTATCTCTTAATTTACGACATGATATAGAAATAAACTTGTCTTGATGAGTAATGCTTTGAAAGTCCCATGATAGTTGGACTAGTAGTAGAGGTTCAGTTCTTGACCAATGTGCTTGATTCTTGGCATTTGATTAATGTAAATAAAAAAAAATAAAGAAAATGGTGTTTGAATAAAAGAAAATCTTAAAATTCCTAAGAAGAATGATGAAGAGTTGAGAGAAAAATAAGAAGTTGAAGATTTAGAAAAGAAACTGAAAATGAAGATAATGGCCTTCGAAAATCGATTTGGATAATTCAAAAATCAGGTACAGTAAGCGGTTTCATAAGAAACTAGGTGAAGAAGGGTCAAAAACTGGATCAGAGTTTACTATTCGATTTTTGAAATTTGAAATTTATGGGAAAAATCGAGTTGGGAATGGGTTTAGCTCGAGAAACCGGGTACATTTGGTTGAAAAACTGGTACCCCATTTTTCTTTCTAAGCTGAAATTTTAACTTTTTAGTAAAAATTAGGTCCAACCCGTTTGCTTTCCAAGGAACTGGGTCAACCGGTCCCGGTTTCTGAACAATAAAAAAACTCTAATTTTTTTTTTTAATTTCTACTTATTTTATTTTATATTTCTACTCTAAAATATTAAAAACTAAAATTTATAAAGAAATAATTTGCTTAAAGTTAAAAATTGAAATGAAAAAACAAAATTTATGAATGGTGGGTTACCTCCCAGAAGTGTTTCTTTAGCGTCACTAGCTTGACGTTGAGTAGTTCAATTTGCATCATTCAGATAATAGGTCACTTTGTGGTCCAATTTGTCCCCTCCATTGTATGGGTAAAGGCGCTGACTGTTGACCTTGAATATTTCCATTGCTTCGTTCTGGATTCGACAGCTCAATAAGGAAATACTTGAACAATTCGGAACGGATCCAACCATCTTGATTTCAACTTACCTAGAAAAAATTTAAGATGTGAGTTAAATAACAATACATGTTGCCCCGTCTTAAAATTGCACTTATGTATATGCTTGTCATGCCATGATTTATTCTTCTCTTTTTAAATCCTCACATTTTCATAAGCTGTCATCCTTGTTTCTTCCAGTTCACTCAGTTGAAGCATTCTTTTGGATTATGCTGCTTTCAGATCCATGTTTAACTCTTTGATTGCCCAATAAGCTTTATGCTCCAACTCAACTGGCAAAGGATAGGCTTTTCCAAAGACAAATCGATATGGTGACATGCCAATGGGAGTCTTGTAAGTTATCCTATATGCCCAAAGATCATTATCTAGCTTAAGAGCCTAATCTTTCCTAGAATTGCGCACTGTCTTTTTCCAAAATATGTTTCAATTCTCGATTTGATATCTCTACTTGGCTACTAGTTTAAGGATGGTAAGGAGTAACAACCTTGTTCTTTACTCCACATCTTCTTAAAAAGGTATTAAAAGCTTTATTACAGAAATGAGAACCTATGTCACTTATGATTGCTTTTGGCACTCCAAATCGAGAAAAGATAAATTTCTTTATGAACTTGATTACCACCTGAGAGTCATTCGTAGGTCTTGTTATTGCCTCAACCCACTTAGAGACATAATCAACTACTACTAGGATGAATTGATTGTTGAATGAGGATGGAAATGGTCCCATGAAATTAATTCCCCACACATCAAATAATTCCACTTTAAGAATGGTGTTGAGTGACATTTCATGTCTCCTTGATATGTTTCTCGTTCTTTGGCACTGATTGCGTAACTCTACAAATTTCCTCGCATCCTTGTACATGGTTGGCCAATAAAATCCAGATTGTCAAACTTTGGCAACCGACTTTGATGTACTTGCATGGACTCAAGTTTCTCTTGTATGGTAATGCTTAAGAATATTCCTTGTCTCATCTTCTGGCACACATCTCCTAATCAGCCCATCTCCATAGTGCTTGTAAAATAGTGGTTCATCCCAAAAATAGTACTTAACATCAGCAAAGAATTTCTTTCTCTATTGTGAAGATAGTTCAAGTGATACTATTTTACTCACCAAATAATTCACAATGTTTGCATACCATGGGGCTAAACTATAGATTGCCAATAAATGCTCATCTGGGAAGTAATCATTAATTGGCAATTCTCATTTTACTTCTTCCTTATTCTCTAATCTTGAAAGGTGGTCTGCGACCACATTTTCTGAACCCTTTTTATCCTTAATCTCTAGGTCAAACTCTTGCTTAAGTAAGACCCATCGAATCAAATGCGGCTTTGCATCCTTTTTCTTCATCAAATATTTGATAGTCTATTAATCGGTAAACACAATCACTTTTGATCCCACTAAGTATGATCTGAACTTGTCAACTGCAACAATGATTGCGAGCATCTCCTTCTCAAGTGTAGTGTAATAACTTTGAGCTTTATCAAACACTCTATTTGCACAGTAAACCACATACACTTTCTTATCCTTCCTCTGGCATAGTGCTGCTCCTATTGCAAAATCACTTGCATTGGACATGATCTCTAAAGGTAGGTTCCAATCAAGTGGTGCTATTATTGGAGCTGAAGTCAAAGCTTGCTTTAACCTATTAAAAGCACTCAAACACTCTTGGTTAAAATCAAATATAACATTTTTATTTAACAAATCACAAAGAGGTTTGGCTATTTTAGAAAAGTCCTTGATAAGGCAGCGATAAAAGCCTGCATGACCAAGAAAGCACCTTACTCCCTTTACATTGGTGGGTGGTGGTAGTTTCTCAATCACCTATATCCTAACTTTGTCCACCTTTATCATTGCTTGTGAAATCGTATGTCCTAACACAATGCCTTCTTGTACCACTAAATGACACTTTTCCCAATTCAATACTAGGTTAGTTTCTTTACAATGCTCCAAAACCTTTGTCAAGTTTCATAGGCAATCATTGAAGGAAGACCAAACACTGTAAAATCATCCATGAACACTTCCATAGTCTTCTCAATGAAATCAACAAAGATTGTCATTATGCAACATTGAAATGTTGCTGGCGCATTGCATAATCCTAAAGGCACTTGTCTATATGCGAAGGTACCATATGGATAGGTGAAGGTGGTCTTCTCTTGATCTTCAGGTGCTATAGGTACCTGAAATATCCTAAAAACCATCTAGAAAACAAAAATATACGTTGCCCGCAAGCCTTTCAAGCATTTGATCAATGAATGGAAGTGAAAAATGGTCTTTGTGGGTAGCGTTATTCAATTTTCTATAATCAATTCAAACTCTCCACCCTGTTACTGTCCTAGTGGGAATCAATTCATTATTCTTATTTTCAACTACAGTAATCCTACCTTTCTTAGGTACCACATGCACTGGACTAACCTACGAACTATTTGAAATTGGATAGATAATTCCAGCATCAAGTAACTTAGTTACTTCTGCCCTAACTACATTAGGATTTAACCTTCTTTGATGTTTAATAATAAGCTTATGGTTTTTCTTCCATTAAAATCTTATGCATGCAAATAGAAGGGCTAATCCCTTTTATGTCTGAAATTATCCATCCAATAGATGTCTTGTTCTCTCTAAGATATCTCAATGTTTTTTCTAATTGAATTTCATTCACATTAGCATACAAAATAACAATTAAAGTTTCATTAGAGCTAAGAAATATGTACCTGAGATTTGACGAAAGCGGTTTCAATTCCAGAATTGGCGCTTACTCAATTGAAAGTGGAGGTAGTGATCTACCTTGACCTAATTCATCATAGGAAAACCTCTTCTGATATGGAATAAGAGCAGCTGCTTCTAATGCATATGCACATTCGGTTATCTCCACTTTCTCATCCTTTGTTGTTTCATTATTCATCAAGCAAGCCTCAAGAGAGTCTTCAAAATATTCCTTTTCAAATACCTATTGAATCAACTCGTCAATGATATCAATAATGAAACAACTTTCTGTGAAGCTATGATATTTAGCCGCTTTTTCAATATTGAATACTACTTCCTCATCACTGTCTCTCAATGTTAGCTTCCCTTGCTTAACATCTATCAAAGCTCCTACTGTTGCCAAAAATGGTCTTTCAAGAATCAAGGGAACTTCCACATCCTCATCCTTATTGTCACACCCCGACTCTAGTGGTGAGATGGTTCTAGGGCAAGGGTAGGCTTAAAACCACCATAAACCCATAGAATACTCATATCCTGGATCTCATACATAACATATATCCACATCATACATAGTTATCATCATGTATACACATTTCTATGAATCATATAATCATCATTTATGCATTTCCATACATCATCATATGATTTCTTTTTGTTCCTTACCAATCAAAAGATATATCCCTCATCAATAAGGAACAAGGACAACCCACAATGTATCAATTCAGACATCAAAATAGTATCATCCTCAATATCTAACTACGGAGCTCTAAAGTATACTCCTCATATATATAAATAACATGATACAAAATAAAATACATCAAAAGAATTACATAGAGTTTTCTTGGAGGAATGAATCAAGAAGCTCTATCATCTATGTTAGCTATCTCTCGAGCTACACTATCACCTGAAATCCACAGAAAATGAGTAAGCATTCAACTCAGTAAGATATAAACATGCAATACAAAGATCAAGCCAAAGGAACATGGGTATGGAAGTTTCATAAGATTATACTTACAAGAACATAAGTGCTCACAATCGAATACCATTATCAAAACATATAATAGAACTGTCATCATCATCAGAACGCATCAATAGCTTTGCTACCTTATCATGACACATCATTAGAATGCATCAGTAATCTTGCTACCTTATCGTAACACATCATCATTATCATAACGCATCAGTAGCCCTGCTACTGTATCGTGACTCATATACTTGGATTTCACAAAGAATCATATTGGTCACAAGACAATTAACATATAAACATGAATTCATTCAAGTTAGCAAAGAGGTTTTATATGAGCTTAGTCCAAGGAAGAATGACCAAGTCATTTACAACATATAAAGTGATTACATGGAACAAATTATCATTCATTTGAAAACATCATGGGAAATTCATTTAATAGATTAGTAATACAATGTTTCATAACATGAGAATCATATACATGTACATTATGAAGTTTTGAACAATCGATTTCAAGGAAGCAACATGCATATGCAATGTTTATACTTACCTCAAAGCAAATTAACCTTGTATTTTCCTCACTTACTTGAACATTCAATAATCTTCTCTATTTTTTTGAGTTTTCCTCTCCTATGTCAAATCCCTAAATACTCATAATTAAGGTTTATGCCCAATAATGTTCATACATGTTAAATCCTTATGATTCTAATCATCTTTTAGAATCCTAATATGTTTTCTAACATCAATTTAATCACTGATTAAAGAAAAATGGAAGATTGGGATGAATAGCTACTATTCACCCAAAATCCTAAATCCATATACATCTTATTTATAATCTATAATAAATACTAATAATGCTCTTAAACAATTATACTTAACTTATATTCATCTATTCTAACCAGGTATTAACTTATCTTGACTTAAGATTGAGTTTGGAACAAATACCATGAATTTCTAGAAATGGAGAATCCTTGAGAAATATGAAATCTTGACCTTTTTGAAGGTTTGATTCTTGATTCCTGTGTTAATGGAGATGAAATAAGTGTTTGAGAAGAGAATTTAATGAATTTATGGGTGGGTAAAGTGTATTTCTAAAGAAAAAGAGGAAGAAGGACGAAATGAGAGAGCTGAAAATGAAAGAAACGGGCTCAGGCTTATATAGACTCTATGCTTTATGCCTGTGAAAGTCAATTTCTTGGGAAAATAAAAAATTACACATAAAATATTCTCACGGTGGTGAAAGATCATTCACTCCCGTAAAAGCTATCTTCATGGTGGTGAAAGGTATCTTATGGCGATGAATGATATCTTAATGGTGGTGAAAGGTATCTTCATGGTGGTGAAAGGTATCTTCACCCCTATGAATAACTGATGATGGAGAATTCTCATATTTTCTCCATTTTAACTTGTCCAAACTCAATGAACTTATACATATACATGTTTAACACCTCAAAATCAGTCATAACTCATCATGTCTCAATATATAATCATTCTAGATTTTACACCATGCACATATAAACATACACACGGTAACATTCATCGAGCAAAAATGAACAAACACATATCTACTCTAACATTCCAAGTACTGGGTATTACATTCTCCCTACCTTAAGAAAATTCGTCCTCGAATTTTAAGACTTACCTTTTTGGAATGTATTAGGGTACTTGTCACGACCTATCTCAGAAGTCGTGACAGTCCTAGGGTACGGGTGATGCATAAACGACCAGTACCGCGTAGAACCCAATAATTAATCTATATGACATGCATCAAACAAATAACATTCAAAATAAATCTAAATTTGCTGAAGAAAAATTCGACAGCACCTCCTCTAAAATTGGATTATGCCTAAGAAATCAAAACATACAAATAACACTTCTATAATATTTCATCTCATCTCAGACACCAGGATCCCTCTGGATCTCCAAACAATCTCAATATCTCCATCAATATATATATATAACATACACCACAATCATATATGATTACACAAACATTTATTATAC
>CANXYC010066344.1:0-10587 GCA_948193065.1 Aleurites moluccanus
CGCCCCCCCCCCCCCCCCCCCCCCCCCCCCCCCCCCCCCCCCCCCCCCCCCCGCTCGCGCGCGCACAATAATGTCTCCACTATCCACCAAATCTTGGATTTAGTACTTTAGAATTTTACACATGTCTATTTTATGACCGATGCCCTGGTGATACTCAAAATATTCGCTCCCATTCCAATATTTTAGTAAAGGATTTGGGTGGTGCCTTAGGCTCTAAAGGTTTGATCAAATTCAACTCCAAAGCCTTTTTGTATATCATGCACAAAGGTAGGCCCAAGTTAGTAAAGGACCTCCCATCCAATTTTAGGAGTCGGTGATTGGAAATGGCTGTTATTTCTCCACTTTTTTTATTGGTGGAGTTATTGGTGATTGGGGTGTTGATAATGTTGTTTTTGTATTTGGAGCTAGAGGATTCATCCTTGATTTGCCTATTCTAGGTTAGATCCTCTATTTTAGAAGTTGTGGTAATAAGGGCTTTGAAGTTGGGAAGTATCGTATTTAGAGATGGGTTTGATAAATAGGAAAAAGATTCTTAGCAATGATATCAATATACTCATGTTCACTAAGCCTATTCACCATCTGAGCAGTTTTTGCTCTCCATCTAGTAAGGAAAGTAGAGAAAGACTTTTGGTGATATCCACTTCAATGTTATAGTGGTATTGCTTAACGAATGCATTGCATATATCATCCCATATCTTTTTGAAATTCATGCTAAGGTCCACAAACCACCTTATAGCAACACCAGTCAAGGATTGCTAAAATAGTTGAGCAAGGAGCTTATTATCAACCCCCTAGAGGAATCATTGCCCCTAATACATCTTTAGGTGGGTTTTAGAATAAGTGGTGCTATCAAATTTGCCCATTTCAAACATATTAAACTTGGAAGGAAGCCTTGTATTGGGGAACAATGTTAAAGAGTCCACATCTATCAGATCGTTGTGTTCTTAATGTTCTTGAGGTTCATTTCCATGGCCTCAAATTTTTCCACTAACTTTTTGGCCTCTGTTACAGCAGGTTCGTCCCCTCATTGAAAAATATTCAGAGAGGAGACTAGTGTGGTGTGAACTGTGAAATGGACAGGGACATTTTCAGGGGGCCTTCCCATTATTAGTCTCAACAATAGGAGGAGCTGAGGTAGATGGGTTGTTAGTTTAAGGAGGTGGAGGAGGAATCCCAAGGATCTATTCAAGCATCCCTTTAAGTTCTTGGATAATGGATTGGCATTGTTTATTTAGGGTCTCAGCGAACATATTCTGTTGGGCCTCTAAGGTAACCCAAAAGGTGTTTTCTTGTCTCTTAAAAAGGGTTGTGAGTAGGATGTTCATGATTTTATTATTTGTCTTATTAGCCATTGGTACCTTAAATGAAAAGAAAGGGAAAATATCAGTTTATGAGTAATTCTTAGAAAAAGGTACAGGTCTGCTTTGCATGGTGACAATTAGGTTATACTACAAATGAGTTCAAGTTTGTTATGAACGAATTTCGAGAAAATGGATTCCTCTAAGTCAAATGTGTCGGATTCACAATTTGGTGGATCGGATCCATGGGTCATCTTGGGCATGGGTTTGGCATGGTTTTCCATTTAGTGGGTCAGGTTCACTATTTAATGGGTCTAGTTCACTGTTTAGGTTGGATGGATCAATTTCATATGAGTGGATCAGGTCGAGTGTGGTAAGTGTTTAATGGTCAGATTCACTATTTGATTTTGATTTACTTAGTGAGTGGGTCAGTTTCACTATTTATAACACAGGTCAAGCATGATAAGTATTTAGTGGGTTAGATTCACTAGTATAGGTGAATGGGTCTAAGGTAAATGGGATAGTGGGTTAGTTTCATTATCTTGGACACAAGTTAGGTAAGTGTTTAGTGAGTCAGATTCACTAGTATAGGTGATTAGTACAGTGTGTCGGTTTCACTGATACAAGTAAATGGGATAGTAGGTTTGTTTCACTGGTACAGGTAAATGGAATAGTGGGTCGGTTTCACTAGTACAGGTAAATGAGATAGTGGGCCGGTTTCACTGGTATAGATAAATAGGACAATAGGTCGGTTTCACTATCTTGGACACAAATCAAGTAAGTGTTTAGGAGACCATATTCATAATTTGGGTTGGATTTGTTTTAGGTAAGTAGATTAGTTTCACTGCATCAAATACAAGTCGAGTTTGTACACATCTTTGGAGGTAAGTGGATTTGTTTCACAGTTTCAGGTATAGGTCGGGTTTGTATAATTTAGAGATAAATGGATTTGTTTCACTGTTTTGGGTACAAGTCAGGTTTGTACACATCTTTAGAGGTAAGTGGATCTATTTCATTGTTTCGGGTACAGGTCAGGTTTGTACAGTTTGGAGCTAAGTGGATTTGTTTCACTGTTTTGGGTACAGGTTAGGTTTGTACACATCTTTGGAGGTAAGTGGATCTATTTCATTATTTTGTGTACAAGTTAGGTTTGTACACATCTTTAGAGATAAGTGAATTTGTTTCACTATTTCGGGTACAGGTCAGGGTTGTACGATTTTGAAGTAAGTGAATCTAGTTCACTATTTTGGGTACAAGTCAGGTTTATACAGTTTGAGGTAAGTGGATTTGGTTCACTATTTAAGAGATGAGTAGATCTAGTTCACTATTTTGGGTATAGGTCAGGTTTGTACGGTTTTAATGTAAGTGTTTTTGTTTCACCGTTTAGGGTACAGGTCAAGTTTGTACACATCTTGGGTAAGTGTTTACTTCATTTGGTTTTCTCAAAAGGAGATTGTTTAGGGTTTAACTATCGACTCTAGGTCTTTGGTCCACGACTCTGAGGAAGTATGGTCTATGTTTTGACATATGAATGATATGCATGAAAAAATTGGTTTCATGAGCATAATATTTGATTTATTATGGTACATGGGCCCTAAGAGGAGTCAGGTTTTAGGGTCAATTATATGAAAAATAAGTGGCTGGGTTTAATCAAGGTTTCACAGAGCAACAATATACCTAACTAATTGTGTAGAGCAGCAATATCCCATTTGAATGAAAATCAAAATCCGTGCAGTTCGCCCTCTTACGAGGGGTTTGGGTGCCAAGGGCTGCTTGGATTTTGAAAATGATTTTGGATTGGTCACAGTCTACTTGGGTTGATTTCGGGTCATAAGTCTGATTTGAATTGATTTTTGGTCTTATGTCTGACTTGGACTGATTTGGATTTGGTTTATGTTATCGAGTCGGATTTGAAATAAATTTGGTTTCGGAAGTCTGATTATACCTTCCTTTGAGCTTTTCGGGTTCGTGGTGGCAGTCAGAGCTATTTATTAGACCGAAGTTCCACTTTTCTGTGTTAGTTGAGTGGAATCAGATCGATTGATCGTTCTTGCTAAATTAGTCTAAGGAAGACTAATTTAAAGCTCTATTGGCCAAATGTAAGTCTTCAACTTCTCAAAATCTAAGGAAGACTTGAGAAGCAGGTTTTGAACTTAAGGAAGGCAAAACAGTTCGGAGCTTGAGAAAATTGTTTGGAGGGAGAGAAGAGAGAGTTAGCTTGAGGAAATTTTGACCTAAGAAGCTGGTGTAAAAAATGGAGGGGTGAAGGGGGTTTATATAGGCATTTGGAGGGCATTTTAGTCATTTTGGTCAATCCAGATCTAGCAGATCCACAGCTATTCCTAGCGAAAGCCGCCAGACCCATTGGCGGCTTGAGGAGCTGAAGCCGGCGACAATTGGAGCTGAAGTTGGCTGCAATTAGAGCTGGAGCTAGAGGCTAAGAGTAGTTGGCTAGCGAATGCTGTCAGGCTTTTCTGGTGGATTCCACCAATAAGGTCGCCGGATGCCACTAGACACACCAATGGATCCTATCCGTCTTCCGAGCCCGGGGTGAGTCTAACTTGGTTATACGTGGATCTATCTGAGGTCTAGGGGTGCGAAATCATGTTTTCATAGGAGCTTTTGTTAAATTTCAAACTTTTAGACAATAGCTGTTTTCACGGACATTATGGATGGTAATGCCTGTTACTATCTAAAAGGCTCCTTACCTATGGTATTTGATACTTAACTCATCTTTACATCATTCTAAACCATGAAGTTAACTTTTAAACATCTAATATAAGGTTCTATTGAACATTTTAAACTTATTCACACATCCATATGAGTATTTACATAATTTCTAAGAAGATTTATAGTTCAAATACCATGAGATCTTAAAATCAATGCATTCTCATCCAACATATCTATTAATATCATCAAATTTCTAACATATAAACACTCATCATAGTTTGTACTAACAGAAATTCAGAGTTGGATAACGAAAATGCCAATTAACTGAATTCTTACTTAGATAAATGCAATGTAAGATATCGATACATATGCACATGTGAATGTACATATAACAATGGATGACACCAATATAAAATATCCCTAACTAAAGTTTAGAATATAATATCAGAGGTTTCATGAACCATGGGTGTTACACCTCAAATGTCTAGAGAAAAAATGAAATAAGGAACACAAAAATTAGAGATCAAAGAACCAAAAATCAAAAACCTTCTTACAAAAAATAAAGATTTTTCCCAAATTTTGAAACTAAGACCTGTATTATCAAGCGTTCTAACAAAAAAATATAACAAAATTGAGAAAGATAGGAAGTGGATCAAAAAGAAGAAGCAGATAACAAAGAGAGAGAAAGAAGAATTAGAGAAAGAATAAGACAGAGAGAGAAGTAAGTAAAAAAGTTATATAGATGGGGCAATGGTAGTGATGGATGGAAGAGATTAAAAGAGAAGCAATGATAGTAATGGCTGGCAGAGATTAAAAGAGATTAAAAAAATCTTACATCTTGCCTGACACATGGTATGTTACGAGAAATTATATTGTAACACAGTTATTCCAACTAGAAATCCTAGTTGGAGTGGAAAATAAATAGGTATCAGAATATTGCCATGTTTTTATAATGGAATAAAAAAAAAGTTTTTTAAAAAAATTTCACTAATTAATAAATTAAGAAGCAAAAATTTTTATTAGGGAATACAAAATATTTCACTATTTCACTATTGGAGAAACCCTTATTTTCTTCAACAGTGTTTGAGAAGACAAATTCTGAGTAAATTTCTTTGATCAATATATAAGCAGGTAACAATATTATTTATCTCTCAAGATTTAAAATTTATAAAAAGACTTAGATTGATGTTATTACCTTATTTCATCGAATATAATAATAAGATGTTTAGGGATTCATTCAACTTTTTATTATTTATAAATATTTGATTCCTAAATAAAAATTAAGTAAATTCTCCAATACATGGTTATGGTCGTAAAGAATAAGTTTTCAGATATATGTTTGTCTCAATGATATTATTAATTTGTATTACATATACAATTTCAAACTATTCAAATTAATTTGTACTTGTTTGCTAACTTTCAAAATTGTAAATTTGACCTTTAGAGATTCATTAAGCTTTTTGTTATAAATAAATATTTGATTACAAATGAAAATTAAATAAATTTTCAAATACATGTTTATTGTCATAACTACATTATTAATTTGTAGTGATATAATTTTGAATTGCGCAAATTAATTTGAACAAGTTTATTAATCTTCAAAATTATAAATTTGCAGGTATAGCGAAAATTCATCAATTCGTGAAAAGGGAATAAGGTATAAAATTCAGCAAAATTCAACAATTCAACAAAATGTCGAATTCCAATAGTTATGAACAAGGTACAAAATTCTTTTATTGTGGTGTTTGTAATTATTTATTTTATAATAATGTCATTACAATGTTAGACTTGTAATTTAATTAGCTATAAGAATTTTAAAGTAGTTACATATATTGAAGATGATGAAGAATTGCAAAATGTAGGCACCCTATATGTTAGTTGAACTGAAAAAGATGTAAATGAATTGATGGGTACTGGTTATGGATAATAAAAGTTAGGAATATAAGCTATATAATGAGTATGTCATTCGAATTGGTTTTAGTGTTAGAAGGGGAACCACTAGATATCATGTTGGAACTAGGAATGTTTCTCAAAAGGAATATTACTGTTCAAGACAAGATTTTAACCAAGAAATAAATCCCTGTAAAACACGATATCATAGTCGATTTGAATCAAGAACTAGTTGTGAAGCTATGGTTCATTTTACAGTTAAAGATGGCATGTGGAAGATCACTAAATTTATTTCAAGCCATAACCATAAATTGGCTTCATCTAATGAGATTCATTTATTGAGATCTAATAGGGCATTAACTATTCCTAAAGCTAATGTAATTGATTTAAGGGTGAATGCAAATATAAGTACTAAAGATGTTTATTCTTATATATCTAATGAAGTTGGTGTGAGTATGTTGGGTTTACAAAAAGAGATTGTTACAATTATGTTAATAAGCAAAAGATGATTTTAATTGAAGCAGGTGATTCTCAAAGTCCAATAAACCATTTTAAACTTAGAACAATTGAAGATGAGATGTTCTGTTACACAATTCAAATTAATCAAAAGAATATAATGGCTAATTTTTATTGGTGGGATGAGAAATCAAGAATTGATTATGATTTTTTTTTGGAGATATGGTTGTTTTTTATACCTCTTATAGCATAAATAGATACAATTTGATTTGTGCACCATTTGTTAGGGTAAATCACAATTGACAAAAATATTATGTTTGATTGTGCATTCTTGTTAGATGAAACTGCACCTTCCTTTATATGATTGTTTAAGTCATTCCTAGAATCAAAGGGGGGTAGGGAACCTAAAACAATAATCATTGATCAAGCCTTATTAATAGCTAGTGCCATTAAAGAAGTATTTCAAAATAGTCGTCATCGCTTGTGTTTATGGCATATTGAGAAAAAAATGCTCCTTATCATTTGGGTAATTACAATTCAAATCCTGAATTTCGCCAAATATTTTATAAATGCTTACAAAAGGTATGAAACAAAAATTAAATTTCAACAAACATGGGATAAAATGATGAATGAATTTGGTGAACTTAAAAACCATAAATGGTTGAATAATTTGTATGAAATTTATAAAAAATGTTGTCTTACTTTGAACAAAGATATCTTTTCAGATGAATTTAAATCCTATCAACGAAGTGAAAGCACAAATAATATTTTAAATGGTATAGCCAATAAAACTATTTTATTAAGTAAATTTATGCTTTCCTTTGAAAATTTAGTAAGGGGATGGTATACATAAGAAGCAAATGAAGATTACCTTAGTAAAATAAGGTTTGCCTCATCGTGCCATTAAAAATAGTGGCATACTAAATCATGCAGCAAAAGTTTTTATACATAAGCTTTTCAAGTTATTTCAAAATGAGTTGCTTAATGGGGTTGCCATAACTTGGTTAGAAATTAAAAGTTATGATAATATTTGCTCTTTTGAAGTGAAGGGAGAGAGAGGAAATTCAAAGACACGTATAATCCATTTTGATTCATCTACTATGGATGTTAAATGCAATTGCAAGAAATTCGAGTTAATGGGATTATTATGTGCTCATGCATTAAAAATTCTTATTATAAAAAATATGAACAAGATACCCGAGCAATACATTTTAAGTAAATGGACAAAAAATAAAAAGAAGAGAATGTTGAATATGAAAAAAAATGCTAATATCTAAAAGATGGTGGTGAAATTGAAACTGTATTTCACAACACCATGATGAGATGTGCTTATGACACAATTATAAGAAGCCAAGAAAATAATATTATAAGATAATTGTATTGAAATACTTTTTGTAAAATAGACCAAGAGGTTGATAAAGAATTAGCAAGATTGCATTTAAGTAAAATGGATGCGACAACAAAAAATGTGAATTTTGATGATGTTGATGAAGAGATATTAAAGGAGGATACAAATCCTATATTAGATCCTCCAAGATTGAAGCCCAAAGGTGTTTCAAATGCTATGTTAAAGATTCATTTTGAAAATCGGAGGACAAAATTAAAGAAATAATCATCAAATTCAGGTATATATACTCTCTCTCTCTCTCTATATATGTATATTTACTTCTATCATGATAATCTAATGAAAAGTTTTATATTTATACTAGGAAAAACTTTGCATGCAAGTAGTGAAAACTTTTCAGTACCCAATGGTGAAGGAATTTTAGAATATGCAGCCCATACTTCTACAAATATGACTCATAATGATATTCAACCTCAAAATGTCATGCCAATGTACAAGCAATTTCAAATGCATAGCCAAATTGTTATGTCAATGCCAGCTAAAACGGATGTTTTGCCGTCTCAAATGATTATGTCAATGCCATCTCAATTATCAATACATTCACCAACAGCTATAGCTATGCCATCTCAATTATCAATACATTCGCCAATAGCTATAGCTATGCCATCCCAAATACCGATGCAATCATAAATGGCTAAGGCAATGCCAACTCAAGTATGCCTATTTTACTTTTTATATATTGATTGATGGAGCATTCATCGATGATTATGGTAATTGTGCTTCAATATTTTTCCTAGGCATATTGAGTTAATTGGAACATAAATGATAATGTTCCATACACCTTCATGTTATAAGGCATTGAATCAATGACACATTTAAGTCATGTAAGCAAATTTAAAATTTACATTACCATTTTTTTTCTTTTCATAATCATATTTTTACTTTTAGTCAGGTTTACAAATATCATTTCTTTTTTAGGGATCAAGTTCTAATGCTCACAAGAAATTTTAAAATGCTAAAATTTTATTGAAGATATTTGAAGTCCTTAAAGATATATGAATTTTTGCTTCTTCTGTCATCAAGATAATGAGGTATTATAGTGGTGTGCCTAATTCATTATCTTGGCCTTTTTTTTTTCCTTTGTTTATGCATGTGACATTGAACTTCTAGTTTATTGTCTCAATTCCTACCAAATTCAAATGCTAGATTGAGAAATAATTTATGTTAAGACAAATAGTTTATCAAATTTATTTGTATTAGAATTAATTTTTTCCAAATGAGGATTTATTGTGTATTTTACAATTGGCTTGGAGAAAAAACATATGCTTGAATTTATTTGAATTTGTGCAAAGATTTTACTTTTGAGGTTGCTATTTTAGTTTTAAACTAGTTGTCTTCTTTTCTTATTAGGTTGTGCTCAAATATTATTTAAAGCTGTAAAGAATGTGATTTTAGAGTATGATTGACATTATGACATAAATGCATATGAATGGAGTATAATTGGTATACTTATAGCTTAGGGTGACCCATACTAGGGGTTATTGATAATATTAAAGTTGTTGATTATGTGGAGACTGTAATCTCTATAAGAAAATGAAATAATGTCAAGTAAATTAAATTAAATGATATAGATATGTAAATTAAATTTATATTAAATCACACTGCAAAAATTTATATTAAATAACTTTGGAAGATTCTCCATGGGTGTAAAGGAGACACTCTTAGATTTAACAAATCTGTATGCCACAAAAATAGAGAGAAATGTGGACACTACTGAAAATAGAAAAGCAAAGGCACAGACAACATCTCTTGAGCTGCCTGGTGATGATATGCTTAACGTTGAATTGCCATGAGAGAAATCTAAGGGTATCCAATCATAGTTGGCAGAATAGTGATAAGATCCATAAACTAGACACCAAAATGCAATAGCCATCTTCCTTAATCCGTTGATTGTGAATAGCATCTTGCAAAAAATAAATAAATAAATAACTCATTCAACCTATTATTGATGCTGCAAAAGGTAATACTTTAAAGTTTCAACTTAAATTTTCTGAAGGATATAAATTCTGAAAAATATACTCATTCAAATTAAGTATGAGAATATAAAATTATTTATAGGCATAGAGCAAGAAAGCTCAATGACGATTGCATGTATTAATGAAATAATCTCACTAATAATTCAATAATCAAATCTTTATTTTTAATAATACCTAAAAAAAATTAACATAATAGAAAATTTTAATAATTACCCACATGTCTACCAATTCAATAGGAATTTGATTGGTCTAGGCTCAATGTCAAAGACATTTCTGCAGAAAGTGGCCTTATATTTCTGCATACAAGACCTACATATCAATCAAGGGATGACAATGGGATGAGAAATCCTCGTTCTCCGCGGGGATTTGCCTCGAACGGGATAGAGATTTCCCGATTTGTCTCCCTATGGGATGGGGATAAAGAATATTTTTTCTCCGTTAGTGGGGACAGGGTAAGGACGGGAAATGTATTCCCCATTCCGTGGGGACCCGTTATTATACTTAGTTAATTATTATATTTATTTAATTATTTCTTATATAAAATTATATTAATTAATAACATATATATATATATATATATATATATATATATATATAAGAAATAATTTGTTCAAGAAATAATTCTTATGATGTTGTTAGAGTTTATTAAAAATACTTATTAGATTAAATTTGTTTAAGTACTCATACTTTAATATATGCTGAATTTTTAATATTTTATTAAAAAATATTATTGAATATTTTTTATGTATTCAAATATTTATATTTTAATTATGTTTGGTTGATATTTTGTGTGTTTGAATTTATTAATATTTTCTAAATAAAAATTTTCATATTTTTAGTTATTATTTATAAATTTTATAAATATAAACAAATTTAATTATATAAAATTTAA
>CANXYC010066388.1:0-15308 GCA_948193065.1 Aleurites moluccanus
AATTGGTATTCGTTTAGCATGGGCTGTTTGAAATGGGTTCCGAATTTGGACTTGAGCTGTCTTTGGAGATGTCTATTTGGGCTTGGTTTTGATTTCTTGTTCTTTGACTGCTTATTTGAATCTTTGGTCCTTGGATCTCGATAGAGATTTGGGAATATGAGATTGGTTTTTCTCTTTTCTGTTGTTCGGGTTTTGATTTTGCCTTGACCCGGGTCATTTTAATGGTTTCGCTTCGGTACCTTCTGGATCCAATTAGCTGTTTCCTTTTAATTTTGCATCATGATTCATATAGAACAAGTAAATTAAAACCACATATATACGTACATATTATTTTAGTAGCTTATGGGCATCTAAACTTTGAAATTGATTCATACAAGGGTGTCGGTTATGGGATTTCGTGCCAATGTTTATGAATTTGATTTCGGGTTTAGAATTTATTTTTACGATGGGATTTCGTTATTTAGAATGAATAGTCAAATTAATTTTTAAAAAAAATAATAAAAAACATAATAATAAAATAAATAATTTGTGAAATTGAGAAAAGATGTTTTGGCTTGGGCTTAATCTTGATTGAATAATTTTTAAATTATTTTTTTGTGTGTTTGTTTGAATTTTATCTTGAATAATAATTTTGTTAATATTCAAAAGATGAATATGTTTGATTTCAATCACCAATTTAATAAATTTTGAAATTTTTAAAAAATAATTTATTTATGTAAATATAAAAAGGGTTATGATAATAATCGGATCCAAAATCAATAAATAGAATAATTAAAAGAAAGAAAAAATAATTTTTGGTGAGGTAAAATTAATTTAAAATTATTAATTTTGATTTGGCTTGAAATGAGTAATCTTTATTTAAAATAAGTTTAATTTATGCAAAAATAATTAATTTATTTTTATTAATATCAAAAGATAATTTAATTTTAAGTCTAAAATTAATTATAATTTAAATAAAAATTACCTAATTTTAAATTCTGAATTTAAAAGATTTTAATTTAAATTTGTAGATAAAGTTATTAATTTTTTTAAATATTTTTTGACAAAAAAAATAAATCCGAGTCCTTAAAATAAATGTAATTTATAAGTTTTTGGTCTTTTTTTATTATTTTCTAGTTTTGTTGATTTTTGTGTTCATATTATTTTTTATTCCGGTGAGTTGTATTTTTGTAAATTTTATCTTTATTTTATTATAATATTTATTTTATTATATTTTAAAATTTTATAATTTAAGTTAATTTTGTAATTTGTAAAATATTAATTTTTAATTTAATTAAATTAATTGCTGATTTATTTTATCATTTTATAATTATCTCTTTTATTTACTTTTCTTTTTGAATAATTAAAAATAAAATTAATAAATAAAATTAATTAAGCCCAAATCAAATTTAATTTTTATTTTCACAGTTAATTTTATTTTTCATTAATACTCATGAATAATTTTACAAATAATCATCATTCTAGTTAAAAGGAAAATAAATAAATTTGCACTGTATAAATAATAAATAAAAAAATATTTTTAAGGTTAATTTAATATTTTGAAAACTAACGTGTGGGGGTGCTTAACACCTTCCCCATATGTCTGTAATTTCTGAATTCAAACTTTGATTTAGCAGATTAAAAAGTTTTTAAAGGTTTTCGATTGAGCCTTTTAAAACAATTCAATTGGTGACGACTCTATTTTTTTTTAAAAAAGTTTTCATTTTTTTTCGCCTTTCCATCGCGGCGTCTTTAAAAACGTTGTGACTGGTATATAGAATTTATTACAAGTATTTTGAAGCTATTAATGGTAATTAATATGGTAAAAATCAGAATTGATGGACTGTCATGAATAGTAACATAAATAGTAAATTTAAAATAATTTTCAGATTTTATTTAAGAGATGAATTAAATTGATGTTGGGAATTAAAAATATAAATTCTAAGATGGTTAAATGTTAAGAAATCATAGTGAGTATTATTAATCAAGAAAAATCATAATTTTGAATATTTGAAAAAATTTCATGGGAAAAGAAAATAAAAAAAATTGAGGAGATTGTTGTTGAGCAAATTGTTAAAGGAAATTCAAGGATAAATTGGTCTAGAGGTAAGTATAAACGGTGCATTTGCTTATTGCTTCTTGAAATGATATGTCCAAGCATTCTTAATATTCACCCATATAATTCTCATATACTTGATATTGTATTATTGAATTATTAAATGAAAATTTTATGATATCCTAAAATCGAAATTTACCATTTGTTTTATTTAATTACCATATATATATAAGTGACTTGGTCAATTTTTTTGGATCAAATTCATATGATTCATACTTGTTAAACTTGATTGAAATTATGATTTATATTAATGATCTTGTGACCAATATGTTTCTTGTGAGATTGAAACCATATGATCTTATGGATAGAACGCTCTTCCCAATGAGAGTAAATTCATTGGTCCATTGTGTACTTTGGAAACTTAGCTGATAGGATTTTTATCAGTGTTCCACTTAGAGGGGACCATGAGCTCTAAGCGTATGCCTAGCCAAGCATGCGTTTGCGATAAGGTAGCAAGAACTACCGATGCGCTCTATTGTGATAGGTAGCATGGCTACTGATACACTCTGTAGTTCTACCATGTTACTTGATAGTGTTATTCGATTGTAAGCACTTTTGTTCTTGTAAGCTTAACCACATGATGATTTTTACCCATGTTCTTGGAATTGATATTTCCTTTGGATTAAAATATATGTATATGTATTTCTTTCATATTGCATTTTCATATCTTACTGAGTTGAAAGCTCATTCTTCTTCTGTGAATTTTCAGGTGATAGTGTAGCTCGTGAGGGAGATAGTAGAGAAGATTAAGCTTCTTGACTTATTCTTCCAAGAAGCCTCCATTGTAATCATTTTGATATATTTATGTATATCCATAGTATGGTATTATGGTTTTGTATGTATTGGGAGTATACTCTAGAACTCCATAGTTGGTTATTGGGGATGATAATAGTTTGATGTATAAATTGTTACCTTTTGGGGTTACCCTTGTTTCTTAGTGATGTGGGATACATTTTTTGATCAGTAAGGAACAAAAGGAAATTATGAAATGAAATGATAAAAAATAATAAAGATATGAATTATGCTTATATGTATAATAGAAATAAATATTGAATGATATCTATATTTGATATGAATGTGAAATTTAAATGAGATCCAGGATATGGGAGTTCTACGGGTTTTGGTGGCTTTAAGCCTACCCTTACCCTAGGACCGTCGCACCACTGGAGTCGGGGTGTGACAGATGTGGTATCAGAGCTATAGGTTTATAATCCTTAACCTAGGAGATAGAAAGAGATGCATGAGCACTAGTATAAGTATTGATTAAGATAACTACGGAGCATAGGATTTGTGTCTCGTCCAATTGTGTCTTCCTTTAGTATATATATCTGCCTTAAGTATGCGTAGAGAGTCTGATAATGTTTGTTCTTTTTATCAGTATCGAGATGTCTCCACGTCTTGGTAGAGGACGAGGTCGAGGCTGTCCAAGGCGAGATCTACCTTCTGAAGAGGGTTTTGTAGGTGGTAATGGAGGAGATGAGGTTCCTCCTGTGCCACCAGTGGATGTGGCTCATATGGCTCAGCAATTAGATCAACTGCAAAGGAATTATGCAATGATAGATGAGTTCATTACTCAATAAAGGTAGCAACAGGTACCTCCAGTTCATGTTCCAGAAATCCCTATTCCTCCATTAGTTCTGCCACCTGTAATGCGTCAAGAGGAAGAGGTATCATTTAAGAGCTTTCTAAAGCTTAAGCCCTCAGAATACAAAGGGGAAGTGGATCTTACAGATTTCCTAGAGGAAATTGAAGAGAAAGTGCAGATACTGCAGATTCCTGATAGAAGAGCCATAGAATTTGTGGGATATTTGATGAAGGCTAAGGCCAAGAATTGGTTCAAAAGAAGCATTTCTAGCATGCTTCGAGAAAATAAGGATCTATCATGGGAAAGATTCAAGGAATTAGTGCTGAATGAATTTCTTTCAGAGAGCGTGAGGGAAGCTAAGTCCCTGGAGCTTGAGAGATTGGTTTAGACCTCCTGGCATGAGTGTTTAAGAGTATGTCAAGAAGTTCATCCAGCTAAGTAAATTTGCTCCTGCATTGGTGCCTATAGAAGCGGCACGGATTTAACGGTTTTGCAGAGGGTTAGTGGCTCCATTGTTTAAGCTTCTAACTGCTCTTGAGTTTGATTCCTACTCTAAGCTGGTGGACAGGGCTAGAATAATTGAGAATAGGGAGATGGAAGCTAGATCATAAAGGGTTGAAAAGAAGAAGTTCAAAGTAGATAGTTCTTCTAAAGCAAACAGTGTGATGAAGACTATGGTAGTGGTCCATCAGTCAGCTCCTAGGAGTGGATATAGAGGACCTTCAGGGAGACTACAGCAGAGTCGGACTACTCCTAAACCTACTTCTCAGATGAGCCATGGATCAGCTAGTTTTGCACCACCCAGGGCTCCTAAACCTTTGTGTCCTACATGTGAAAAATTTCACAGTGACCCTTGTCATTATGCATCAGGAGCATGTTTTAGATGTGGACAGCAAGGTCATTTCCTCAAGAATTGTCCACAACCACGCTTTAGAGGTAGACCCCAGGCTTCTCAGGCTACAATTCAGATGAGTAGAGAAGGGAGCATTAGTTAGCAACCAGGAGGAGGCAGAGGTATTTTGGGCAGGACTGATAAGGCTGGCAAAGGATCAGGACAGCATGTGGCTTAGGCTTTCGGATCGACTCCCATGGGTAGAGGCAGAGGGAGAGTTTTTGCTCTAGCACAGCATGAAGCCCAAGCATCTAACACAGTGGTTACAGGTATTCTTCCGATTCAAGCCTTGAATGCTAGAGTATTGTTTGATTCGGGAGCTACGCATTCCTTTGTGTCATCATGTTTTGCTAAGAAGTTGCATGTGCCTTGTGTATTGCGTGAAAGTGTGTTGGTTATTTCTACTCCTTTAGAAGAAGAGATTGAAGTCCAAAACTCCTATCCATCCTGTGTGGTTAGTATAGGTGGCAAGAGCTTGAATGTGGATTTGATTGAATTGCCTGTGTTAAAGTTTGATGTGATTTTGGGCATGGGTTGGTTGTCCAAGCACTATGCCATTATATATTGTAATGGAAAGAAGCTAGTCTTTAAGCCACCTTCGGGTGAGGAATTCGAGTTTCAAGGGGAGAAGAGCGAAATACCATACAATGTGATATCTGCCATTGGGGCAAGAAGGTTGTTAAGAAAGGGTTGCCAAGGGTATTTGGCTTATGTCCAGGATACTTGTAAGGAAGTGAGAGGCATGGAGCAGATTCTAATAGTCAATGAGTTTCCGGACATATTTCCTTAAGAATTACCAGGGTTGCTACCAGATAGAGAGATAGAGTTCGGTATAGAGTTGCTACCTGGCACGAGTCCGATTTCTATTCCTCCTTACCATATGGCACCAGTTGAGTTGAAAGAATTGAAAATCCAATTGCAAGATTTGCTTGATAAGGGATTCATTAGACCCAGTAGTTCACCGTGGGGAGCACCTGAACTATTTGTGAAGAAGAAGGATGGTTCTATGAGGCTATGCATAAATTACAGGCAACTCAATAAAATAACTATCAAGAATAAGTATCCCTTGCCAATAATAGATGATTTATTTGATCAGTTGCAAGGTGCAAATCATTTCTCCAAGATAGAATTGAGGTCGGGGTACCATCAGTTGAGAATTCGGAATGAGGATGTATCGAAGACGGCTTTCCGGATCAGATATGGACACTATGAGTTCTTAGGGTTGCCATTTGGATTGACTAATGTACCAGCTGCATTCATGGACTTGATGAATAGAGTGTTCAGGCCATTCTTAGATAAGTTTGTCATTGTGTTTATTGATGACATTCTTGTGTATTCTAAGAGTAAAGAAGAGCATGAGGAATACCTTAGAATTGTGTTGCAGACTTTGAGAGAGCATCGGTTGTTTGCCAAATTTTCGAAGTGTGAATTCTGGCTTGAGAGTGTGGGCTTTCTGGGGCATATAGTGAGCAAAGAAAGGATTGAAGTTGATCCTAGAAAGGTTGATGCAATTCTTAGCTGGCCTAAACCCACGAATGTTTCAGAAGTTAGAAGTTTCTTGGGTTTGGCAGGCTACTATAGGAGGTTTGTTCAAGACTTTTCCAAGATTGTAGCTCCTTTGAGCAAACTTACCGAGAAGCAAGTTAAATTTCTATGGTCGGATGCATGTGAAGAGAGATTCCAGAAGTTAAAGACTTGTCTCACCACTGCACCTGTCTTAGCTTTGCCGTTGGGTGAAGGAGGATATGCGGTGTATTGTGATGCATCGAGAGTAGGGCTTGGTTGTGTACTTATGCAACATGGAAGGGTGATAGCCTATGCTTCTAGACAGTTGAGGAAGCATGAGGTAAATTATCCAACTCATGATCTTGAGATGGATGCAGTTGTATTTGCCATGAAGATATGGAGACATTATATGTATGGTGAGAAATGTGAGATCTTCACAGATCATAAGAGTTTGAAATATATATTTCAACAGAAAGATCTTAATCTTAGGCAGAGAAGGTGGGTTGAATTGCTCAAGGATTATGACTGTGAAATTTTGTATCATCTAGGGAAAGCTAATGTTGTAGCCGATGCATTGAGCAGGAATTCTTTAGGAAGCTTAGCCCATATTCAAGTGAGCAGAAGATCATTAGTGAGGGAAATGCAGAGATTGCATGATATGGGGATCAGTTTGGAATTGTCAGATTCAGGAGTGTTGTTGGCAAATTTCCAAGTCAAGCCGGTTCTCATTGATCAAATTAGAGAAGCTCAAGACAAAGACCCTCAGTTGGTGAAGATAAAGAATGATGTGGGATCAGAAAAAGCTCCAGAATTTAATGTGACTGATGGTATGTTAAGACATGGTAGCAGGTTATGTGTTCCAGCAGTTGATGGTTTGAGAGATATGATTTTTAAGAAAGCACATCATACTAAGTATAATGTGCATCAAGGTACAACAAAGATGTACCATGACATTAAGAATTCATATTGGTAGAGTGGAATGAAAAGAGATGTTGCATAATATGTATCCAAATGTCTAACTTGTCAGCAAGTCAAGTTCGAGCATCAGAAAATATCGGGGTTACTCCAAGAGTTGCCATTGCCATAATGGAAATGGGAGAGGGTGACTATGGATTTTGTGGTTGGATTGCCAAGGACATCAAGGGGCTATGACTCGATATGGGTCATTATGGATAGATTAACCAAGTCAGCTCATTTCTTGCCAGCCAAAACGACTTATGCGGCTTCTCAGTATGCCCAAATTTATGTTGATGAGATTGTCAAACTTCATGGAGTTCCAGTTTCGATTATCTCAGATAGAGGTACTCAGTTCACCTCGAGGTTTTGGCAGAAATTGCAAGAATGTCTGGGTACACAGCTTGATTTTAGCACAGCTTTCAGAGAGAACTATCCAAACTCTAGAAGACATGTTGAGGATGTGTAATCTAGACTTTGGATGAAATTGGGATGCTCATTTGCCATTGATAGAGTTTGCCTACAACAACAGCTATCATTCCACGATTCAGATGTCTCCTTATGAAGTTTTGTATGGCAGGAAATGCAGATCTACTTTGTGTTGGGATGAAGTTAGAGAAAAGTATATCGAAGGACCGAAATTGATACGATATACCTCAGAAAAGGTTCCATTGATCCGAGAAAGATTGAAGATAGCTTTCAGTCGCCAAAAGAGCTATGCCGACCCAAAGAGGAAAGATCTTCAGTTTTCCATTGGAGATCTTGTATTTCTAAATATCTCTCCAATGAAAGAAGTTCTACTGTTTGGCAAGAGAAGCAAGCTGTCTACACGATTTATTAGACCCTTTGAGATTTTGAGCAAGGTTGGAGAAGTTTCATACAAGTTGGCCTTGTCACCTAGCATGGAAAAGGTGCATTCGGTATTTCATGTATCGATATTTCGGAAGTATGTTGCCGACCCTTCCCATGTGCTATAAGTATCAGAAGTGGACCTCCAACCAGATTTGACGTATGAAGAAACCCCAATTGCAATTGTGGACCGAATGGTTAAAAAACTAAGGAATAAGGAGATATCAATGGTTAAGGTCCTATGGAGAAATCAAGTTATGGAAGAGTGTACTTGGAAAAGTGAGCAAAGCATGCAAGACAAATATCCCCATCTATTTTAGGCTTGAGGTAGGTTATTATAAATTCGAGGATGAATTTATTTAAGGGGGAAAGATTATAATATATGTAAATTTTGACATTTTTATTTATTTATTATATGTTACTGAATTTAATTAATGGAAGATATGAATGCTTGAGGAAATCCAGAAATTTCTGGTTGCAGGGTAATTTTTGTGAGGCTAATTGCATGATTTTAAAGAAATAATTTGGTAAAGTGTAAAATATAAAAATTATAGGTGTATATCTCATCTTTAATTCTGTAAAATGGTTCTGTAAAATTCTATGTATGTGAAGAGTTATTCTCAGCAGGAAATCTGTGTATGTTTAAATTTTCTGGGAATGATTGAGGCTGTTTGAACCAAAAGTGTAAACATGAGAAATGTTCCTTTATGTGTTGTGTTGTTAGCTATAAAATTTCAGGAGATTTGGATAAGTATAACTCAGTAGAGAGTAGAGTTTCTCAAGTCTGTTCGGATGGAATTTGGGCAGTAAGTCAGGGTGAAATTTAGAGAGTCATCATGGGTTGTTTAGTTATCTTTGTGATTTGAACTTTAGATACGTTGAACCCCTAAATGTCTATGTTAAGTGATAAAAAGAATCAGGAAGTTTGGATGTTTGTAGCTCATTTGCGAGGTGATTAAGTATAAGTTGTCGAGGAAGGGTTTCAGCTCGGCATAAAATCTGATATTTGCGAGCCGACAAATGCGAGGTGGCATTTGCGAGCCGGCAATGCGAACAAGAGAAGTGGCGAAGTGAGATTGCCGAGGTGGCAATTGGCGAAGAGGCATATGCGAGGTGGTATATGCGAAGGGGCATGTGCGAAGAGGGAGATAGGCGAGCAGAGTTTGGCGAAGAGGATTAGGTGAGGTGGCATTATGTGAAGAGGCATTGCCGAGGCGGCATATGCGAAGAGAGAGATAGGCGAGCAGAGTTTGGCGAAGAGGCATTGCCAAGGCGACATATGCGTAGAGGAGTTCGCAAGGAGAGTTTGGCGAGGCAACATATGCGAGGTGGCTTATGCGAATTGGATGTGCGAAATGGGATTAGCGAAGTGGCTTATGCGAAGTGGCATTGCCGAAGCAGATTGGAGAAGTGGGAATTGCGAGCTGACTTATGTGAGGTAGCATTGCCGAGGCGAGTTGGTGAGGCGAGCGGGATTTTGGGGCAGTGGCCTATTTAACCAAGTGCCAGTAGCGATTTTCTGCATGATTTTCTTTCTTCTTCTCTTCGTTCTTCTTCAGTTCATCTTAGAGTAGTTTTGTTTATTGTCTAATGCATTAATACTCAAAAATTAATGCATTAAATATCTAGATTATCATATTTTAAGGCACCAATCGTCAGATTCAAGCAGATTATTTTAAGAAATTCAATTTTGAGAAAATAAGGTAAATTTTTTTCAAATGTCATTTTATTTTAGATTAATTAAATCTGGTAGTTAAAATAGTTAATTATGGGTATATAAAATTTATTATAAGCATTTTGAAGCTATTAATGATAATTAATGTGGGAGAAATCAGAATTGATGGACTGTCATGAATAGTAACGTGAACAGTAAATTCGAAATAAATTTCAGATTTTCTTTAAGAGATGAATTAAATTGATGTTGGGAATTAAAAATAAAAATTTTAAGATGGTTAAATGTTAAGAAATTATAGTGAGTATTATTGATTAAGAAAATCATAATTTTGAATATTTGGGGAAATTTTATAGGAGAAGAAAATCAAAGAAATTGAGGAGATTGTTGTTGAACAAATTGTTAAAGGAAATTCAAGGATAAATTGGTGTAGATGTAAGTATGAACAGTGCATTTGCTTATTGCTTCTTGAAATGATATGTCCAAACATTCTTAATATTCACCCATATAATTCTCATATACTTGATATTGTATTATCGAACTATTAAATGAAAATTTTATGATATCCTAAAATCGAAATTTACTATTTGTTTCATGTGATTACCATATATTTATATATATATATAATGTAAGTGACTTGGTCAACTTTCTTGGATCAAGTTCATATGATTCTTACTTGTTAAACTTGATTGAAATTATGATTTATGTTGATGGTCTTGTGACCAATATGTTTATTGTGAGATTGAAACCATATGACCCTATGGATAGAACGCTTTTCCCAATGAGAGTAAATTCATTGTTCCATTGTGCACTTTGGGAACCTAGCTGATAGGGTTTTTATCAGTGTTCCACCTAGAGGGGATCATGAGCTCTAGGCGTATGCTTGGCCAAGCATGCATTTGTGATAAGGTAGCAAGGACTACCGATGCGCTCTGTTGTGATAGGTAGTATGGCTACTGATGCACTCTGTAGTTCTACCATGTTACTTGATAGTGCTATTCGATTGTGAGCACTTCTGTTCTTGTAACCCTAACCACATGATGATTCTTATCCATGTTCTTGGAATTGATATTTCCTTTGGATTAAAATATATGTATATGTATCTCTTTCATATTGCATGTTCATATCTTACTGAGTTGAAGGCTCACTATTCTTCTGTAGATTTCAGGTGATAGTGTAGCTCGTGAGGAAGCTAATAGAGAAGATCAAGCTTCTTGACTTATTCTTCCAAGAAGCCTCCATTGTAATCATTTTGATATATTTATGTATATTCATCGTATGGTATTATGGTTTTATATGTATTGAGAGTATACTCTAGAGCTCCGTAGTTGGTTATTGGGGATGATAATATTTTGATGTATAAATTGTTACCTTTTTGGGTTACCCTTGTTTCTTAGTGATGTGGGATACATCTTTTGATCAGTAAGGAACAAGTGAAAATTATGAAATGAAATGATAAAAAATAATAAAGATATGAATTATGCTTATATGGATAATAGAAATGAATATTTAATAATATTTATATTTGATATGAATATGAAATTTAAATGAAATCTAGGATATGTGAGTTTTACGAATTTATGGTGGTTTTAAATCTACTCTTGTCCTAGGACTGTCGCACAACTGAAGTCGGGGTGTGACACCCAAAACGATGCCTTTAACCCATAATGGTAATATCTAGCTGGCCCTTCATATCCATAATTTGGTTTGCATGAAACACGATGGTGAGACGATGTTAAAGACACTGATCAACTTGAGGAGGATGACATTATCATTTTGCTGCAATTTAAAGAATTCCATAAGTATGAAGTAAAACTAAAACTCGTTCTGAATAGTTAAAGATTTCTGATATGAATTTGAGATTTTTTTTCTCATTAACGGTTATTTTATTTTAATATTTTTTTTTAATATATATTGACTGCATGTAACCCATACGGGGCGTTAAACTAAAAATATGAGGGATGTTAAATTAAAAATAAGGTTTAATTATTTTATAATTGAAATTATTATCCTGAATTAATTTAAAAGCTCATTCTGAATTTAATTATATATTTTGGACAAATTTAAAAGTCAAATTGAGATGTTATCCTTTTAATTATTTAGTAATTATGCAATATTAATTAGGAGAACAAAATATTTTATTTTTTATAATCATTATGATAATAAAATTATTTTTAAAATTTTAAATTACAGTTTAATTATTTTAAAAAAAATAAAATAAAATTACAAAAACTCTAAAATTTGAAATATTTTAGACCATTAAGTTAATAAATAAACTAAATTTAAATGATGTAACCAATTAATTAGTTATTAAAGAATGAAACGAATTAGTAAATTATGTTTAGGAAGCAAAAGTCTTTGGTGGTCACCCATCAGTCAGATTTCTGATCCATCATTTAAAGCAAAATTAACAATATGATTTTAATAAGTCAGTGTAGGACACTGTCTGTGGTTGATGTCGTACTGATCCCAGACAAGTCATAGTACTCAATATTTAATTTGCCATTTGGGACTTATCGTAAATGGTAATTTTTTTTTTATTAAAAAAAAGTAAATGGTAATTGTAAAAAGGAAAATTAGATTAGGCTTTAGGAACAAATGGAACATATGAATTATTATTATTATTATTATTATTATTACATGAAGTCAATTATTTTGTTGATATAATTATTTATGAAAATTATCACATTTTGAGTTGCAAATAAAATATATTTTATATTTTATTTATTGATATTATATTATAATATATTTTATTTTTATTTGAAAAAATTAAAAATGTCTACATAATAATTTTATATTTAATATATAGTTGACTTATAGTTTATACATTAATTAAAATTAAATCTATTCTTAGTTTCAATGATATATTTTCACTCTTAATCTATTAGCTTTGTATTTAAAATTTATCTCCTGAATTAATAATGTTTAATTAATTAATTTTACCATAAAAATTTATAACCTTCAAATTATTCAAATATATATGAGCAATTTCAAGAATGAATTAAATTGATAAAAAAAATATAGACTTTTTTTTTTATTATTAGTGTGTGTATATATAATAACACAATTATAGTCACGTCGATCATTAAATTAGTAAGTAATTAACTTCGATTTCCTACAAAAAAAAAAAAAGAGAAGGAAATTAGATTTCCTCGATGTCGAGGAACGTTGAACTGTTGAGGAAAAAAGTCATGAGTATCTAGATACTGCAACTACAGAGGACTGAGTGAGAACAGCTCATATGTACAGTGTAATTTCTTCCTGCTTATATCTCATCAACAAAGCAGCACACTTCCCTAACTACAACCCCACTAATTTCTAAACAAGAAGAAGAACAACAAGAATATTGGCTCTTCTTTTTCTTTTTTCTTCTTCTTTTATCACCAAAAAAGGGATTAAAGAAGCTCCCAAACCTTTAAAAAAGAAGAATAAAGAAAAGAAATGATAGAGTGGAGACTTTAAAGAAAGAAAGAAAGAGAGAATTGAGTTTTTTTCTTTCTTTGCAAGATTTCTTCTAATCTTGCACTTCGATCCCATTTCTTTTCTAGCAAGATTTGTTTAGAGAGAGTGTCTCACTGTAATATAGAGAAATGGGTAACTACAGAGATTTATGTTCTTTCATGGTTGTGGTAGTCTTGTTAGTGACTTGCATTAGTGGAGAAGACCCTTATAGATTTTATACATGGAATGTCACCTATGGTGACATCTACCCGCTTGGAGTAAAGCAACAGGTATGCTATTTTTATTATCATTTTCTTAATTTTGCTCTGTTTCTTATTAGATATTGATATGCAAATTTCTTTTTCGTGTATAATGATGGCAGGGGATATTAATAAACGGGCAATTTCCGGGGCCACTAATTGAGTCAGTTACTAATGATAATTTGATTATTAATGTTTTCAATAGCTTGGATGGACCTTTCCTCATTTCTTGGTTAGTATACTGTTTATTAATTAGTTTCCATTTTTTAATTATTTTTTAAATTGAATGGTCAGCAAAATGCCCTGTTTCAAAGGCTAGATGTTATATATTTACATAAAAGAAAATAAAAAATATGACTATTTGCATTATGAGACAGATATTCGACCATTGAATTACTGGTTTGATGATGCCCATTATTATTATTTGGTATGAACATTTTATATATGATAGATCTGTCTTTTGGCTTCCTATTCTCAAAATGGAAACTTGTGGTTACTAATTAGGCTTCTTCTGCCAAGTAGTCTGCAAATTATTAGGATACAAAATATATCTTTGATGTTTAAAGTTTGGACTAGCAAGTAAATTTGACTGTTTTTATGCACAAGAATAGCATCGGAGATAAATTAAATAAGATTTATCTGTTTCTTTCCATATTCTGAGTGGGCCCAAGTTCTGGGATTTGGATCTTGTATCCATATCAAATGTGAAATGTGCTGTAAGGCTTTTCAGATCTAGAGTTATTGCTTCTGGTTTCTTTTTATAAACCTCTCTGACTCTTATGGGAAATGGAAGCTTTATGATTGCTGAGTTTTAGGAAAGTTGTCCTATTCTTTAACTCATGAAATGCAAGCCAGCTTCGTTGTAGCAACCATAAACAGCAATGGCTTGAAGCTTTATTCAACCTCGATTAATAGGATTTACTTATGTCACCCCTTAGTTTTTAAATTTTTTTAATATAAAATTACTATTTAGTTACTAAAATTAATAAAATATTTTTTTTATTTTGAAAAATTAATTTTTTTGTCCCTTATTCATAGTGTTCATTCTTAAAATTTTTGCCTTTTTCCCAAGATGTGAGGAGTGTCCCCCTTCCCAAAAATTATGCATCCATCCCTGGGATTATATGGCATCCTAAATCATTCTTGCCTCTTTTTAAGGATTTTGCTAAAATTATACCTTGCTCTATGAAATCTTGACGATAAGAGTAGAAAGAATCTTTTATTGAGTTAAAAAAAAAATGGGTTTAATGATCATGGATATCAATAATTGATGTATAATTATAATTAAAAAAATTCAACTGCATATATAAAACTTCACTTTGATATCTATTATACAATAATTAGCTATTTCATATTAATCCCATATTAAATTGATCTTGATTGTATGGGTACTTAAAATAGAAACTGTATTTTTCCAAATAAAAATTGGGTTAAAAGGAATTTTAAAAAGAAAATTTGGTGTTGATGGAAACTGAAATGAAAACTAAATATTGGAGGTGATATTGACATTTTAAAGAATAGGCTCAATAAAATTATAATATACTTGGAATACATTTGGTTTACTTTGGAAATGGAATGAGAATGGAGATGATTTTTCCTGTTTCAAGAAATTTAGTTCTAAGTTCAGTTTTTAGATAATCAAAATAATTTGGTGGCACTTGTAAAACTATACTTAAAAACAAATTATTAAATTTATTCTCACCTAAATTCAAGTAAAACCAAATTATAAACAATTTGAAATTCAATTCTAGAAATTTAAGCTATTTTCATTTTCAAAATGAGAAAAATGTGGCATTGAAGGTGCAATGAAGGATGCAATATGCCTCTTTTAAGTATTTTATTTATTTATTTTGTAAGGAAACTGAAAATATTTCTAAATGATATTCCCAACTCTTGCTTTCAGGAATGGTGTACAGCAGAGAAGGAACTCGTGGCAAGATGGAGTCTATGGCACCAATTGTCCCATCCCACCAGGACAGAACTTCACTTATATACTTCAAGTGAAGGATCAGATTGGTAGCTACTTCTACTTCCCTTCCCTTGGCATGCACAAG
>CANXYC010066405.1:0-14145 GCA_948193065.1 Aleurites moluccanus
CTTAATGATGTGGGATTCATCTTTTGATCAGTAAGGAACAAGAGAAAATTATGAAATGATGAAAATAAAGATATGAATTATGCTTATATGGATCATAGAAATGAATATTAAATGATAACTATATTTGATATAAATGTGTACGAGATCCTAGATATAAGAGTTCTACGGGTTTATGGTGGCCTTAAGCCTACCCTTGCCCTAGGACCATCGCACTGCTGGAATCGGGGTGTGACATTTTGTGTATAAATTGACTAATGAATAAAAAATATTTTTGTCAAATGTTCAATTTGTAAACCGAGATAGAATTTTACTTTTTCTAGATCTTTCATCTCAAATTCTATTTTTTAAATAATCGTCTTTCAACATATACAACAATTATAGCAAACTTAGATTCAAACTTCTTTATAAAATACATTGATAAATATGATCGTTTTTATATCCTATTTTTAACAAGTATTCACTAAGGCAATTGTACACCACATGCACTCATATTGTCTTAATCCATATAAAGATTTTTGTAATTTAATTGAATAAATTTTTCAAGAACTTAAGGGATTTTCATAAAAATATCATTATCAAGTGAGCCATATAAATAAGTTGTGACTACATCCATTAGGTGTATATCAAGTCTTTCAAGCACTACTAGATAAATAAGATATCAAAATTGTAACACTCAAAATTTCGATTTGCATGGTTGCATGAAGTTATTGATGGTCTTATGGTTATAAATTGTATTGATTGGTTATTATAGAATTATTTCTTTGCCATAGATATTGTTTAGAGTGTGTTAGTTAATCTTAGAGTTGTTTTGGTGAGTGTTAGAATAGATTTGAGAGGTGACTGCTTTGATGAGAATGAACTTTGATGTTTCACGGGCATGAACTCTTATCATAGCCATGAATTTGCCTTGATATTTCATGGGCGTAAACTCTTATCACAGTCGTGAATTTGCCTTGATGTTTCACGGGCATGAACTTTTATCACAGCTGTGAATTTGCTCTCTGTATAAATATGAGAAATTGACTTTTTGTTTGTTCACAGGCATGAATTTATCCTTCACGAGCGTGAACTTATCCTTCATGGGCGTGAAACTTCGGGCTCTATATATAGAAGTCATTTTTCATATTTTTGAAAAGCGAACCACAAATTTCTTCTTCTTGTTGTTTCTTCCCCATTGCTCAACTAACCTTCCCTATTGCCCTTTGATCATCCAATAACTATTTTCTTCAAGGATTCTTTATGGGAAATACATTTTAAGGCATCAAATCACTTCAAGGACTTCTCTTCTCAAGAAATCTCTTTTTAGAGTTTTGAAGGTAAAACCTAGATCTTTACTTTTATAGTTGTTTATGGATTATGTCATTGTTAGATTAGTTGATTATAGGTTGTAGGTAGTCTTTTATGAGCATTTATTGCCATTGATTATGGTTGATATGGGAGTTGTGAGATTTAATGGTTTTATGTGAATAGTAACTATTTTTCATAATTTCTACAACTCTTCATTTAAATTTAATTGGTATTAGGAATCATTTTATTGAGTACTAAGGGATATAGAATCCTAGAATTCTTTGTGTAATGGCTTTGGAGAAGAAAACCCTAATTGACCTATTTTTAGGAATTTGTTGTTTTAGGCTTGGTGAACCCAATGATCTAAGGATTGTTGATTGTGGTGATAGTTGAGTTATTTGCTTTGGATTTGAGGTAAGTTATGAGATAATTTGTTCTTTGTTATGAGATAATTTGTTCTTTGTTATGAGATCCACACTTGTTAATATTGTTCTTGAATGAAGTTTAGTCATTGTTCTTGGACTAAATTTTATATTGAATATTATTATTTTTGATATTGTAATATCATTGGGCCTTAGGCCATCATTAAAATGTATTATCTTTGAAAGACCATTTGGGTCATATGCAGTTATTGAAAACTTATTAAATATTATTAATGATATTGATAATGTGAGGTCTACAGACCCACCCATTGTTCCTTGTATCGATTGTATGGCTATTGGTGATTTAGAACGCCCTTCCAATGAGGGAGAAATTATTGAATTGTGTGCACCAGTGACCTAGCTGATAAGGTCAAATTGTATCAGTGGCTTCACCTAGGGGAGGTCTATCGGCTCTGGGATGTATGGTTTGATCAAGCATACGTATGGTATGAAATCGTAGTATATCGATGGATGGATAGTATGGATATGATGGTTATTCTATCGTCACATTAATGGGTGCCATTTCTTTGTAGGCACATAAAAATATGTCATTAAATGTGTTTTTATTGTTCATAAACCATTGTTACTATTGATATATATATATATACAGTATAGACAGTGCTTCTTGATTATTTTTCTCTCTCCAAGAAGCTAATGTATTGATTTGATAATTATATGATGTTTTGTATTATTTTGGAATATTAATCGTAGTTCCTCCGTAGATTGAATTATATTAAAAATTGAGATATGATTGAGCTTATTGAAAATCCTTATTCCTTATTGATGATTGAGTTTTATCTTTTGATCGATAAGAAACGAATGATATTGTATTGATGGATTATCTATCTATTGAAGTATATTGCATGGTTATAGAATATTATTGATAATTATTGATCTAGGTTTGGGTTCTACGGGTTTATGGTGATCTTAAGCCTACCCTTGCCTTATAACTGTCACACTTTTGGTTTTGGAGGTGTGACAAAGGTGGTATCAGAGCTATAAGTTTAATTTATAGATAGATAGATAGATGTGTAAGTTCACTGGCTTAAGTGTGATTGAATAAGTAAACTACAGAGCATAGGATTCATGTCTTGTCATTATTTTGTATTCCTTTAGTATAGATCTTTGTTTGCCATCATGTTATGAATCTAAGTTGTTTATTTTCCTTTATCAGTATTGAGATGTCTCCAAGGAGAGGTAGAGGTCGTGGGCGTGGATGAGGCCACCCTAAAAAGGTAGATCCTTTAGAGGAGGGTTCTATGGACAGTGTCAGAGAAAGAGTGGTTCCTCCACCTGCACCTCAGATGGATGTTGCAGTGGGACAAAGATTTGATCAGATGCAATAGAACTGTGAGAGATTGGAGGCGCTTATCACACAACGATTGCAACATCCATTTCGTCCAGCACAAGTAGCTCTTGTTCCACTGGTGGTTCCTTCATCACCACCTTTTGTGCTACAGGTTGAGGAGGCGTCTTTCTAGAAGTTTATGAAACTTAAGCCTTCGGAGTATAAGGGAGATGTGGATCCCACTGATTTCCTTGAGATAATAGAGGATAAGGTTCAGCTTTTGAGGATACCAAATAGAAGGGCAGTAGAGTTTGTGGGCCACTTGTTGTGGAATGATGCCCGAGATTGGTATAAGAGAAGTGTGACTGGATTACTGCGGGCTAATATGGATATTACTTGGGAACAGTTTAAGGCTATGGTTATGGATAAGTCTCACCCAAAAAGTATGAAAGAGGCTAAAACTGTAGAGTTTGAATGACTGGTTTAAACTATGGAAGCGTATCGAAATACACTAGGAGGTTTAGTCAGCTAAGTAAGTATGCTCCAACATTGGTTTCTACAAAGGCTTCTCGAATTCAACGCTTCTGGAGAGCTTTGATTCCTCCATTGTTTTGTGTGCTAGCTGCTCATGAGTTTGACTCATATTCCAAACTAGTGGATAAGTCCAGAATGATTAAGAATCGGGAAATGGAATTGAAAGCAGAAAGAGAACAGAAGAAGAAGGCTAGAGTTGAGGGTTCCTCTAGGCCTAACAGGGATAGCAGTGGAGTGAGGAGCATGGATATTTTGAGGTAGTCTACTCAGAGTGGGTTCAGAAGGCAGCCAGAAAGATTATAGTATAGGCCCAATCCTTTTAGACCTACTTCACAGATGAGCAAGGGCACAACTAGTTCTACACCTTCGGGGAGTAATTTTCAGTGTCCTACTTATGGAAAAAGGCATTTAGGACCATGTCATGTCGAGATAGGGGCTTGTTTCCACTGTGGATGGCTTAGACACTTTGTGAAAGATTGCTCATGGATAGTGACTACCGTGAGACCACCAACTTCACAGTCTACAGTTCAGATAAAGAGAGTGGGGAGCAGTAGTGCTCAAGCTGGGGTAGGCCGAGGTTATAGCAAAGGTATAGAAGCGGGCTGAGGATCAGGTTCAAGTGCAAATCAAGCTCCAGGTCATATTTTTTTGGGTATAGGAAGAGGGAGAGTTTTTGCACTCAATCAATAGGAGGCCCAAGCCTTTAATGCAGTTGTCACAGGTATTCTTCCTATCCAAGATCAGAATATAAGAGTATTGTTTGATTCAAGAGCATCTCATTCTTTCATCATCTCTCTTTGCTAAGAAGTTATACATATTGTGTGACTTGTTTGATGATGTGATGGTTGTGTCCACTCCCTTAGAGTAGGAGATTCAGGTCTGAAATTTCTATCCTGCATGTGTTATTAGTATTGATGGAAAGAGTTTAGAGGTAGACTTGATTGAATTGCTGGTGTTAGAGTTCGATGTTATCTTGGGCATGGATTGGTTATCCAAGTATTTTGCAACCATAGATTGCAATCGAAAGAAGATAGTCTTCAAACTACCTAAGGGTGAGTAGTTTGAGTTTCAAGGGGGAAAGGAGTGAAGTACCCTATAATGTGATATCTACCATTGGGGCAAGAAGGATGCTAAGGAAGGGTTGCCAAGGTTACTTGGCATATGTTCATGATACTCAGAAGGAAGTGGAGGGATTGGATCATATTCCAATTATGAGTGAGTATCCAGATTTTTTCCTGAAGAATTTCCAGGTTTGTTATCAGAGAGGGAGATTGAATTCAATATTGAGTTATTGCCTGGAACAAATCTGATCTCTATATCTCCATATCACATGGCACCAACAGAATTGAGAGAACTGAAGGTGCAACTACAGGATTTGCTTGACAAAGTGTTCATTAGAACTAGTAGCTGACCATGAGGTGCACCAGTATTATTTGTCAAAAAGAATGACAGTTCTATGTGGTTGTGCATTGATTACCGACAGCTTAATAAGGTGACTATTCGGAATAAGTATCTGTTACCCAGAATTGATGATTTATTTGATCAGTTACAAGGGGCAAGTTATTTTTCCAAGATTGACTTGAAGTCGGGTTATCACCAGTTAAGGATTCATAAGGAAGATGTGTCTAAGACGGCGTTTCGGACGAGATATGGCCACTATGAGTTCTTGGTGTTGCTATTTGGCTTAACAAATACACCAGCTACATGTATGGATTTGATGAATAGGGTGTTCAAACCATTCTTCGACAAGTTTATCATTATTTTCATTGACGACATCCTTGTGTATTCCAAGAGTAAGGAGGAGCATGAGGAACATCTTCATATAGTATTGCAGACTTTGAGAGAGTACCAATTGTTTGCTAAGCTCTACAAATGTGAGTTTTGGTTGAATAGTGTTTGCTTCTTGGGGCATATGATAAGTAAGGAAGGACTTAAGGTCGATCTAAGGAAAGTGGATGCAATCCTTAATTGGCTTAGACCTACGAATGTGTTAGAGATTTGGAGTTTCTTGGGTTTGACAGGCTATTATAGGAGATTTATGAAGGATTTCTCTAAGATTATAGCTCCATTGTCTAGGCTCACTCAGAAGCAAGTGAAGTTTGTTTGGACAGATGACTGTGAAGGAAGATTTCATAGGCTTAAGACTTATCTCACGAAAGCACTTATCCTAGATTTACCATCTGATGAGGGAGGATATGTTGTGTATTATAATGCTTCTAGAATGAGGCTTGGGTGTGTGTTGATGCATAATGGAAAGGTAATAGCTTATGCTTCGAGACAGTTGAGGAAGCGTGAGATGAATTACACAATTCATGATATAGAGATGGCAGCTGTGATTTTTGCATTAAAGATATGGAGACACTATTTATAAGGAGAGAAGTGTGAGATCTTCAATGACCACAAAAGTTTGAAGTACATCTTTCAGCAAAAGGATTTGAACCTTAGGCAAAGGTGATGGATGGAGTTGCTTAAGGATTATGACTGTGATATATTGTATCACCCTGGAAGGGTGAATGTGGTAGCAAATGCTTTGAATAGGAAGTCTATGGGAAGTGTAGCTCACATTCAAGTACATAGAAGGTCATTAATCAAAGAGTTGCATGGATTGCATGATTTGGGGATTCGATTTGGCTTATCGGATACAAGAGTGCTTTTGGCATATTTTCAAGTTAAGCCACTTCTCATTGATCAGATAAAAAAAACATAGGATAAAGATCCTAGATTAGTTAAGCTTAAGGGTGATGTGGAAGCTAAGAAAGCTCCAGGATTTGCTGTTGTGGATGGTGTTATAAAGCATAGTGACCGTTCGTGTGTTTCCGACTTAGATGGATTGAGAGAGTCGATATTAAGGGAGGCACATCATGTTACTTATAATGTGCATCCAGGTGCGACTAAGATGTATCACAATATCAAGAGATTATATTAGTGGAGTGGAATGAATAAGGATGTAGCAGAGTTTGTGGCAAGAAGTTTGACTTGCCAGTAAGTGAAGATTGAACACCAGAAGCCTTTTGGATTACTTCAACAGCTACCATTGCTAGAATGGAAATGGGAGAGAGTTACTATAGATTTCATGGTTGGTTTTTTGAGGACTTCGGATGGTTATGACTTGATATGAGTGATAGTGGATCAATTGACTAAGTCTTCTCACTTTCTGCCAGTTAAGACTACATATTCAACTTCTCAATATGCCCAATTGTATGTTAATGAGATAATGAGATTGCATGGGGTTCCAGTCTTTATCATATTAGATAGAGGCACTCAGTTTACATCGAGATTTTGTAAGAAACTTTAATAGTCTTTGGGCACTTAATTAGACTTTAGCACAACTTTCCATCCTCAGACTGATGGACAATCAGAAAGGACTATACAAACTCTAGAGGACATGCTAAGGATGTGCATTCTAGACTTTGGAGGTAATTGAGATAAGTACTTATCTTTGATTGAGTTCACCTACAACAACAACTACCATTCGACTATTCGGATGGCACCCTATGAGGCTTTGTATGGTAGGAAGTGTAGATCCCCTTTGTGTTGGGATGAAGTGGGTGAGAAGAGCATTGAAGGTCCTAAGTTAGTTAAGTTTATAGTAGAGAAAGTGCCTATCATCAAAGAGAGGTTGAAGATGGCTTTCAGTCGCCACAAGAGCTATGTCGATCCAAAGAGAAAGGATGTTCACTTTTCCATTGGAGGCATGGTATTTTTAAAGGTCTCGCCAATGAAAGGAGTCTTAAGATTTAGCAAGAAGGGTAAGTTATCTCCAAGGTACATTGAGCCGTTTGAGATATTGGATAAGGTTGGGTGAGTTTCTTATCGGTTAGCATTACCGCCCAATCTTGATAGTGTGCATCCAATGTTTCATATTTCGATGCTTCGAAAGTATATATCCGACCTTTTTCTTATGCTTCAAGTTCAATCATTGGATCTTGGTTCGAATTTGTCTTATAAGAAAGTTCCAACAGCCATTATCTATAGATTGGTTAGGAGACTTCACAACAAAGATTCCAATGGTTAAGGTTTTGTCAAGTCTTAGAGGAATGCACTTGGGAGAGTGAGCAGAGCATGCAAGCGAAGTATCCTTATTTATTTCAGACTTAAGGTAAATTCTTAAAATTCGAGGATGAATTTTCTTTAAGGTAGGGAGAATGTAACACCCAAGTTTTCGATTTGCATGGTTGCATGAGGTTATTGATGGTCCCATGGTTAAAGATTGTATTGATTGGTTGTTATAGAATTATTTCTTTGCTATAGATATTGTTTAGAGTGTGTTAGTTAATCTTAGAGTTGTTTTGGTGAGTGTTAGAATGGATTTCAGAGGTGATTGCCTTAATGAGGATGAATTTTGATGTTTCACGGGCGTGAACTCTTATCACAGCTGTAAATTTGTCTTGATGTTTCACGGGAGTGACCTCTTATCACAACCGTAAATTTGCTCTCTGTCTAAATATGAGAAATTGACTTTTTGTTTGTTCATGGGCATGAATTTATCCTTCATGGGGTGACACTTATCCTTCACGGGCGTGAACTTATCTTTCACAGGAGTGAAACTTCAGGCTCTATATATAAAAGTCATTTTTCAGATTTTTGAAAGCTGAACCATAAATTTTTTCTTCTTCTCGTTTCTTCTCCATTACTCAACTAATCTTCCCTATTGCCTTTTGATCACCCAAATAGTCATTTTCTTCAAGGATTTTTTTTTATGGAAAATACATTTTAAGGCATCAAATCACTTCAAGGACTTCTCTTCTAAAGAAATCTCTTTTTATGATTTTAAAGGTAAATCCTAGATCTTTACTTTTATAGTTGTTTATGGATTATGACATTATTAGATAGTTGATTATAGATTGTAGGTAGTCTTTTATAAGCATTTATTGCCATTGATTATGGTTGATATAGGAGTTGTGAGATTTAATGGTTTTATGTGAATAGTATGGTGAATAATAACTATTTTTCATAATTTCTACAACTCTTCATTTAATGGTTTAATTGGTATTAGGAATCATTTTATTGAGTACTAAGAGGTATAAAATCCTAGAATTCTTTGTGTAATGACTTTGGGGAAAGAAACCCTAATTGACTCATTTTTGAGAATTTGTTGTTTTAAGCTTGGTGAACCCAAGGACCTAAGGATTGTTGATTGTTATAATAGTTGAGCTACTTGCTTTGGATTTGAGGTAAGTTATGGGATAATTTGTATTTTCTTATGAAATCCACACTTGTTAATATTGTTATTGAATGAAGTTTAGTCATTGTTCTTAGACTAAATTTCATATTGAATATTATTATTTTTGATATTGTAATATCATTGGGTTTTAGGTCATCATTGAAATGTATTACTTTTAAAAGACCATTTGGGTCATATGTAATTATTGAAAACCTATTGAATATTGTTAATGATACTGATAATGTGAGGTCTCTAGACCCACCTATTGTTCCTTGTATCAATTGTATGCCTATTGACGATTTAAAACACTCTTCTAATGAGGGAGAAATCATTGGACTATGTGCACCAATGACCTAGCTGGTAAGGTGAAATTGTATCAGTGGCTTCACCTAAGGGAGGTCTATCGAACCTGGGACGTATGTTTTGATCAAGCATACGTATGGTATAAGATCGTAGTATCTCGATGGATGGATGGTATGTATATGATGATTGTTCTATCGTCACATTGATGGGTGCTATTTCTTTGTAGGCATATAAATATATGTCATTAAATATTTTCTTTTTTTTCATAAACCATTGTTACTATTGATATATATATATATTGAATTAGATATATTATTTGATCAATCAATGTAAAACCCTAAGTATTATTATATCTCCATAACTTATTGAGTTTTCGACTCATTCTTTTTCTATTGTGGATTTCAAGTGCTAGAGAACCTGTTAACAAGATAAACAGAGTTTCGTGATTGTTTTTCTCTCTCCAACAAGCTAATGTATTGATCTGATAATTATATGATATTTTGTATTATTTTAGAATACTAATCATAGTGGCTCCATAGATTGAATTATATTAAAAATTGAGATATGATTGAGCTTATTGGAAATTCTTGTTCCTGATTGATGATTGTATTTTGTCTTTTGATCGATAAGAAACAAACGATATTGTATTGATGGATTATATATATATTGAAGTATATTGCATGGTTATAGAATATTATTGATAATTGTTGATCCAGGTTTGGATTCTAGGGATTTATGGTGGCCTTAAACCTACCCTTGCCTTAGGACCATCATACTTTTATTTTGGGATGTGACAAAAATATTATTGCATCCACTATAAGAGAGTGTATTTCTTCATAATCGATTTCAGGTCTTTGCAAAAAATATTGTGCAACAACTCTTTCTTAATTTTATATTACAACTTCATTTTTCTCATTTCTTTTTCATACAAATACCCATTTGTATCCTATTGATTTTACACGGCATTTGGACTACTGGTCCAAAAACATTAAGTTTTTCAAGAGAATCCAATTATACTTGTATTGCATCTTTCCATTTTGGTTAATTAATTCTATTTCAATATTCTTGAACAGATTGTGGTTTGAGATAATCATTTTCGTTCATAATATTTTAATGCTACACTATATGCAAAACAGTAGTTCACAGTCATTTCATTACAATTCCATCTTTTTTCAAAACTAATGTAATTTATCAATATATTTTCATTTTTACTAATTTTAGGTATCTATACTTCTTCAGGAAGTATATCCATGTAAGTATATGTATTTTTAATAAAATTATATTTATTATTTATTCATTTTCTCTTTCGAAAATTTTTATTTTTATAATCAATAGGCCTTCCATGCTTTAGACATATTTAGGATTCATTAATATTAATAAGTTATAATTTTTGTCAATACGAATCGAAATATTGACAGCTAGTATATTAGATTTTGTTATTCATTTTTTATCAGCAAGTGTATCTGGCAATTGATTTGCTAATTTGGAGATAAATTATTCTTCGAATTTCTTATTCACATTGTTTTGCTATAGGGTCTAGATGAAATAATGATGAAAGTATTCCATGTACGTATTTTTCAACTTTTTATTATCTTCCCTAATACTTGGAATATTGTTACATCAAAATGACAATATGCAATTCGCACAGTAAATACATCTCTTGTTAATGGCATAAAATATTTAATTATTGAGAGATATTTATATCCAACATATATTTTTAATCTCCTTAAGAACCCATCTTAGTGCATTATAGAGGAGCAAATGGGACATACACCGCATATCTGAAATTCTCAGATGATAAATATCTAGCTTTTAAACAAAAACCAATTGTAGCAGGGAGAACTTATAATAAATTATTGGTTTTAACACTTATAAGTGCAGCTGCTTGTAAAATAGTATGTGCGCATATCGATGTAAGGAGCTTGGTTCTTATAAGTAATGGTCCAACTATTAATTAGATGTGTTTAATAAGTGATTCTGTTAAACCATTTTGCATGTGAACATGTATTATACAGGATGTTCAATTTTTATCCCAAGTGACATACAATAATCATTAAAAGTTTGGGATGAAAATTTACCAGCATTATCAAGACGAATTATCTTAATTGGATGATCTGAAAATTGTGCTCATAATCAAATTATTTGAGCAAGTAATATTGTCAATACCAAATTGCATGATATAATAAACACACATGTGGCCTTGTGATAGAAACATCTATTAAAATCATAAAAATATTTAAATAGTCCATATGGTGGATAAATAGGTTCACATATATTACCTTGAATTCATTCTAGAAATGCAAGTGATTTTATTCCAATTTTAGCTGGTGATGGCTTAATAATTAATTTGCCTTTAGAAAAAATAGCACAAAAATTCATTAGCTTAAAGAATCTTCTGATTCTTCAATGGATGTGCATGTAAATTTTCAATAATTTTTCTCATCATTATTAAACTAAAATGACCTAATCGATCTGCAATTAATAAAAATATTTGGATTTATAAACTTTTGGTTTACTATAAATTCACTTCAATTGTACTAATTTTTGTGTAGTACAAACCCAAAGAAAAAATAAAATTTTTTTTAGAATTGATAACATTCGAGATTATGCAGGATTATACACAATATCTTTTTTTAGCTCCCTCTTTAGCCTTATGTCTCTTATCCCTATGAGGTCTTCCTCCACATATTTTACCTGAAATGAGGCTTATAATATGGAAGTATTATTGATTCCTCTGATTTATCATCTCAATATGATATTCATTACTACGAAAATCTTTAAAACTTAATAAATTTCTATGAGCATTTGAGGAAAATAATACATTATTTATAATAATTTTATTCCTTTTAATAATAATACATTATCTTTATTGAAGCCTTCAATTATTTTTGCTTTATTAGATATTATTGTAACAATTGTTTCACCTATTTTCAAAAAAGAAAAATATTTAATATTTTTTAGAATTATAAGAATGGTTGCATTGACCACAAAATATATATATATATATATATATATATATATATATATATATATATATATATCAATTCTTCCTTTCAATGTTTTCATAGAAATTTATCATATCAAGGTGAACAATATCAATATATTATAGTTAAAATCACTATTGCTTGTCACGACCCGTTTTTGGATCGCGACGATCTTAGGATGTGGGAAATACCAATGACGACTGGCACCCGTAGAACCCAGTATCACATGCATAATCTATAAACCATAATATATTGTCCATTTTAGTTAGTTACCATCCATTCTGTTATTCTGTAATTTGGTACAGTTGGCTGTAACAGATATACCAACATACCATATACTCATCATATATCATTAAATATCATCAGATATATAAATATATACAGGTTCATTTCTTAGCTAACCCATACATAACGCATGGAGCAGCTAGATTATGAACATCAAAAATAATACAAAATTCAGAATATATACATCAGAAACAGCTAGCAGAAATCCTCGGATGACAGACGACAGAATTCTGCAATCTACTCCTCTCCTGAAATGGGTAAACAAATAAAAGGTGAGTATATAAGATACTCAATGAATCTATATGCATCATCAAATAATTAATAGGTAACAATGAAACAATGGTGCCAATAGATCAAGATATTAGTAAACAGAATCAGTAATAGGTTACAGAATATTCAAAGAACATAGCATAAGCTCGGTGTCATGTGGAAAGACAGATAAAGGGATGGACTGTATGAAATCATACAATCTCCAGTAGAATCAGTATGGACTATATGCAAACATACAGTCTCCAGTAGCATATCAGTATCAATGAGCATAAGACTGATCAGGTCTTATGACTAGGACCATAACCCCTCCTAGCTAGGGCATCAATAATACAATGTGCACATCGCCAACAGTATTTTCCCACTACCCTATCGAAGCGGTAGCTTTGTCAAGCCACATTAAGATCAATATAAGGAAGCAACATATCAATGGACACCATTATGAAATAATGGTATCCTCCGTATCAATAAGCTCAATATCAATCAATCAATTATCAATAAGATCAATGGCATTGCTATAGATGATATATAATCAATGACAATTGGTTAGGTAATTAACAAAGATATGGAACAAAAGTTGGCTCGGCGAAGAAAAACGGTAGGTCAATTGGCATGCCAACGTCGCTGGCGACAATGACATTCAAATAGTAGGCCTATGGAATGCAAACAATAGGCCAAAGACAAAATGAACTACGCATTTTCACAAACACTTGGTGGGCATACAATGGCAAGCCAATAGGTTAAGTTATGGTGCAAATTTGACTTGCCCATTTCTACCAACAACAAGACACATTTGCAATTATACAATAGGTATCAAAGAAACAAGATTAAACAACACAAATTGGATCAAAATGGCTATGGAATTCAAGACAAAATCAAGCAAAATCAAGGCATGTGAATGGTAACATAGGTTTGGCCAAAACATGATGATTTCATATTGTAGAGAAAATCCTATTTAGGAGATAATTTTATATATTATTAGCGTTCCTATTTAGGAGATAATTTTGTATATTATTAGCTTTCCTATTTGAGAGGTAATTTTGTATATTATTAGCTTTCCTATTTTGTTGTAAAACCCATTAATTATGGGATTATATTAGATTGTCATAAATTATGGGATTTGATTAGGTTTCCTATTTTTGCTAGGTTAATGTGTATAAAGCCGACATTGTTGTTTGGTAATAAAATAAAAAGAATACAATTCTCTTTCAATTATTCATATGGTATCAGAGCTTTCAGTGCCATCATTTTTTATTTGATGAATTATCTCACGGCCTTCATTGCCGAACTTCAATATTTGTTGTCAACTTTGTTTTTGGGATTTTTCCGTTCTCTGGTTTGGCTTTCATTGCCAAAGTCTATCATTTTTCCTTTTATCTTAAACCTTTTTTCCCTTGAGCAAAATGTCAGAGACTAGAGAAGCCACTTTCTTAACTACGTCTGAACAGTTAAACCGAAACCAACAACCTGGAGATTTGCCGAGCATTCAAGCAACCTATAGATTGGATGGGAAAAACTATCTCAAATGGTCTCAACTTGTTTGCACAATTCTCAAAGGGAAAGGGAGAATAAGTCATTTCACAAGTGCAGCCCCTAAATCAGACGATCCTC
>CANXYC010066464.1:0-12902 GCA_948193065.1 Aleurites moluccanus
AATCACATATAAACCATCTATTAGTCTCTAATTAACATATTCTAACCTCAATTAACACATACTAATACAAAATCAAAGTTTCATTCTTCACAACTTTGAATTAGAATTTCCAAATTAGGGAAGACCTATCAAATGCATCAATTGATACAATTAAGCACTAAACACATTCTACTTGACATCTAAAACATAAGAACCAAGCATTAAACTAAGAAAATCACATCATTACCATAAGATAGAGTATTGGCCGAAATTCACTTAGCTTATATTCTTGAAATTTCTTGATTTTCCAAGCTAATCAATGATAGAAATTAAAAAATCAATAGTTTGATTTAAGTTTTCTTTTGATTTCTCTTTGATTTTTGTGAGAAAAATGATGGATGAATGTTGGATGAAGATCCACAATGGAAAATGAAGAAGAACATGGCCAAAATTTCATAAGGCAATCTTATATATTTAGATAAAATCGATAAATTACAAATAGGTCCTTAAACTTTCCAATAATCATACTTTTACCACATTTCCTTCTGTAATTTATTCTGACAATTTTGTTGAGAATTAGATTTCAAAGTGAGAATTCAAATAGCTTATTTTTATTTATAATTTATAATAAAAATAGTTTCAGAGCCATTTTGAAACTCAGACAGTTGCTTTTCCACTATTTTTTTGAAGTTTCACTTATTTACGATTTTGTCATTACTTACTTTTTCAGTGTTCCTAAACATTTTTCACGTCTTTCTTTTTACCATAATTACACATATATTTATGTGATTCTTTACCCCCTGATCTGACTCAAAAATTCTCTAGTCGACTGGACTGCTATTTCCCTGGCAGTGTTATTAACACCTACATTTTTCGGAAAAATATCTCATATGTATTTTAACTGTGTTCCAAAAATTATATTTTATTATTTCAGTATTTTCAGTCCAATAACTAGACATATTACTGTTTAATCATGGTAGCATTTTCTTGGGTATTACAAAAATTCTTTAATCAGTACACATAGGCTTACTTAATAATTGGTGTTAATATATTTCGATGAACGTGTGTCGATTTCCTTATTTGGTATAAAGGTAACAATTCAACAATTAAATATCATGGTATACAATTAATCATTTGGTGTGCTTACTTTTGAGAACATTTAGGTACATGATCAATCAAGTACAATATTATGGTTCGGGTTTTCGATGTGAACAAATACAATTGGTATTGCAAATTTCAATAATAATCAATGGATATAGATCATTTTAATCTTGAAGAAAATCAAAGGATAATCAATAGCAATAACAAAATGATATTCAATTAAGAAGGAAGTATGTTCTTTGATTCAACAAGTCAAAATCATGGTTATGCATAATGATGTATATATTATTCACCTCTATGAGCACTTTCTATTGCACTTTTTTTTTTATTCTTTTCGTTTTCAATTCCATTTCCTTGGTTCATTGCTCAAATGCTCATGATACGCATCACTATCTTTTATTCATTCTTCACTCTACATATTCAATTTATTTTCATTTAGATACTATGTAACATAAAATTACATTACTTATATGTCACACCCCAAAATCAAAAGTATGACAGTCCTAGGGCAAGAGTAGGCTTAAAGCCACCATAAACCCATAAAACCTTAACCTGGATTAACAATTATCAATAATATTCTATAATCATGCAATATATTTCAATAGATAGATAACCCATCAATACAATATCACTTATTCTTTATCTATCAAAAGATAAAATACTATCATCAATAAGGAACAAGGATTACCAATAAGCTTAATTATATCTCAATTCTAATACAATTCAATCTATTGAGCCACTATGATTAGTATTCCAAAATAATATGATTATCAAGTCAATACATTAGCTTCTTGGAGAGAGAAAAACCACCAAGAAGCTCTGTCTATCCTGTCAATATGTTCCCTAGCACCTGAAATCCACAATAGAAGAAAAGGAATGAGTCAAAAACTCATTAAGTTATGGAGATGCAATAATACTTATGGTTTTACATTGATTGAGCAAATAATAGATCAAAATCAATATATATATATATATATATATATAGTAACAATGATTTATGAACTATAAGAATACATTTAATGATATATATATTTACGTACCTATAAAGAAATGGCACCCATCAATGAGATGATAGAACAATCATCAATCCATACCATCCATCCATTGAGATACTACGATCTAATACCATATGTATGCTTGATCAGAACATACATCCCAGGGCCAGTAAAGCCACTTATATAATTTGACCTTATCAGTTAGGTCACTGGTGCACACAGTCCAATAATTTCTCCCTCATTGGGAAGACGTTCTAAATAGTCAATAGCCATATAATCGATATAATAAATAATGGGTGGGTCTAGAGACCTCACCTTATCAATATCATTAACAATATTCAATAGGTTTTCATTAATTTCATATGACCCAAATGGTCTTTCAAAGAGAATACATTTCAATGATGGCCTAAAGCCTAATGATATTACAATATCAAAAATAATAACATTCAATATGAAATTTATTCCAATAACAATGACTAAACTTCATTCAAGAACAATCTTAACAAATGTGGATTTCATAACAAAGAATAATTATCCGTAACTTACCTCAATCCAAATCAAATAAGCTAAACTATCACCATAATCAATAATCCTTAGGTCCTTGGGTTCACCAAGCCTAAAATAACAAATTTTAAAAAATGGGTCAATTAAGGTTTCCTTCTCCAAAGTCATAACACAAAGAATTCTACAATTCTATACCTTTTAGTACTCAATAAATTGATTTCTAATACCAATTAAACCATTAAATGAAGAATTATTATTCACCCTACTATTCACATAAAACCATGAAATCTCACAACTCTCGTATTAACTGTAATTAATGGCAATAAATGCTCTTAAATGACTACTAACAACCTATAACAACTAGTCTAACAATATCATAACTCATAAACAACTATAAAAGCAAGAACTAGGATTTACCTTCAAAACCCTAGAAAGGGATTTCTTGAGAAAGAATGCCCTTGAAATTATTTGATGTCTTACAATGTATTTTTCATGAAGAATCCTTAAAGAAAATGACTATTTGGATGATTAAAGAGCAACAGGGCTAGTTGAGCAAAGGAAAGAAATGAGAAGAAGAAGAAAATGAAATTTGGATTCTGGTTCAAAAATATGAAAAATGACTTCTATTTATAAAGTCCAAAGTCTCACGCCCTTGAAGAACGAATTTACACCCATGAAACATCAAAGTTCAAATTCATGACCGTAAGAAGAATTTACGCATGTCAAAACAATGGGTTCAATTTCAACAAGGCAATCACTTCTCAAAACCATTCTAATACTCACCCAAACAACTCTAAAAAAATATCTATAACAAAGAAATAATTCTATAACAATCAATCAATACAAATCGAAATATTGGGTGTTACATTCTCCCCTCTTAAAGAAAACTCGTCCTCGAATTTTAAGAATTTACCTTAAGTCTGAAACAAATGGGGATACTTTGCTTGCATACTTTGCTCACTCTCCCAAGTGTATTTCTCTATGGCTTGGTTCATCCATAAACCTTAACCATTGGAATCTCCTTGTTCCTAAGTCTTCTAACTTATCTATCTATAATGGCCATTGGAACTTCCTAATAAGACAAATCCAGACCAAGATCCAATGATTGAACTTGAAGCACATGCGAAGGGTCGGATACATACTTTCGAAGCATTAAAATATGAAACACTAGATGCACACCATCAAGTTTGGGCTGTAACGTTAACCGATAAGAAACTCCCCCAACCTTATCCAATATCTCAAATGGCCCAATGTACCTTGGAGATAACTTACCCTTCTTGCCAAATCTTAGGACTCTTTTCATTGGCAAGACCTTTAAGAAAACCATGTCTCCAACAAAGAGAGTGAATATCCTTTCTTTTTGGAACGGCATAGCTCTTGTGGCGACTGAAAGTCGTCTTCAACCTCTCCTTGATGATAGGCACTTTCTCTATTGTAACCTTAACCAATTCAGGACCTTCAATGCTTTTTTCACCTACTTCATCCCAACACAAAGGAGATCTACACTTTCTACCATACAAAGCCTCATAGGGTGCCATCTGAATGGTCGAATGGTAGCTATTGTTATAGGCGAACTCAATCAAAGGTAAATACTTATCCCAATTACCTCCAAAGTCTAAAATGCACATCCTTAGTATATTCTCTAGAGTCAGAATAGTCCTTTCTGATTGTCCAGCAGTCTGAGGATGGAAAATTGTGCTAAAGTCTAACTAAGTGCCCAAAGAATCATGAAGTTTCTTCCAAAATCTCGATGTAAACTGAGTGTCTCTATCTGATATGATCGAAATTGGAACTCTATGCAATCTCACTATCTCATCAACATATATTTGTGCATACATAGAAGCCATATAAGTTGTCTTAAATGGCAGAAAGTGAGAAGACTTAGTCAATCTATCAACAATAACCCATATCGAATCATGGCCTCTTGAAGTCTTTAGCAATCCAACCACAAAATCCATAGTAACTCTCTCCCATTTCCATTTTGTCAATGGCAACTGTTGAAGCAATCTAGAAGGCTTCTGGTGTTCAATCTTCACTTGATGCAAGTCAAATATCTTGCCACAAACTCCATTACATCCTTCTTCATTCCATTCCACCAATACAATCCCTTGATGTCGTAATACATCTTAGTCGCACCTGGATGCACATTATAAGCAGCATGGTATGCCTCCCTTAAAATCGACTCTCTCAACCATCCACGTCATGAACATATAAACGGCCACCATGCTTCACAACACCATCCATAACAGTAAATCATGGAGCTTTCTCAACTTACACATCACCCTTAAGCTTAACCAATCTAGGATCTCTATCTTGTGCTTCTTTGTTCTGATTAATGAGAAGTGGCTTAACTTGAAAATATGCTAAAAGCACTCCTGTATCCAATAAGCCAAATTGAATCCCAAACTCATGCAATCCATGTAACTCTTTGATTAATGACCTTCTATGAAATTGAATATGAGCTACACTTCCCATAGACTCCCTACTCAAAGTGTCTGCTACCACATTCGCCTTTCCAGGGTGATACAATATATCACAATCATAATCCTTAAGCAACTCCATCCATCGCCTTTGCCTAAAGTTCAAATCCTTTTACTGGAAGATGTACTTCAAACTTTTGTGGTCAGTGAAGATCTCACACTTATTTCTATAAAAATAGTGCCTCCATATCTTTAATGCAAAAATCACAGCTGCCATCTCTATATCATGAGTTGGGTAATTCATCTCATGCTTTCTCAACTACCTCAAAGCATAAGCTATTACCTTTCCATTATGCATCAACACACACCCAAGCTCCACTTTAGAAGCATCGCAATACACAACATATCCTCCCTCACAAGATGGTAAAGCTAGGATAGGTATGGTCGTGAGATGAGTCTTAAGCCTATGAAAGCTTCCTTCACAGTTATATGTCCATACAAACTTCACCTGTTTCTGAGTGTGCCTCGACAATGGAGCTACAATCTTGGAGAAATCTTGCACAAATCTTCTATAATAGCCTGCCAAACCCAAGAAACTCTGAATCTCAGACACATTCGTAGGTCTAGGCTAATTAAGGATTGCATCCACTTTTCTTGGATAGACATTAAGTCCTTCTTTACTTATCACATGCCCTAAGAAGCAAATACTATCCAACCAAAACTAACATTTAGAGAACTTGGCAAACAACTAGTGCTCTCTCAAAGTCTGCAATACTATCAGAAGGTGTCCTTCATGCTCCTCCTTACTCTGGAAATACACAAGGATGTCATCGATGAATACAATGATAAACTTTTCAAAGAATAGCTTGAACACCTTATTCATCAAATCCATAAAAGAAGTTGGTGCATTTGACAAGCCAAACGACAACATTAAGAACTCTTAGTAGCCATATCTCGTCCGAAATGCCGTCTTAGACACATCTTCCTTCTGAATCCTTAACTAGTGATAACCTGACCTCAATTCAATCTTGGAGAAGTAACTTGCCCCTTGTAACTGATCAAACAAATCGTCAATTCTGGGCAATGGATACTTATTCCGAATAGTCACCTTATTAAGCTATCGATAATCAATGCATAATCGTATAGAATCGTCTTTCTTCTTGACAAATAACACTGGTGCAACCCATGACGAGCTACTAGTTCTAATGAACCCATTGTCAAGCAAATCCTATAGTTGTACCTTCAACTCTCTCAATTTTGTTGGTTCCATACGATATAGAGGTATGGAGATCGGACTCATTCCAGGCAATAACTTAATATTGAATTCAATATCCCTCTCTGGCAGCAAACCTGGCAATTCTTCAGGAAAGACATCTGGATACTCACTCACAATTGGAATTTATTCCGATCCCTTCACTTCCTTTTGAGTATCACGAACATATGCCAAGTAAACTTGGCAACCCTTCCTTAGCATCCTCCTCGCCCCAATGGCGGATATCACATTGTAGGGTACTTCACTTATTTCCCCTTGAAACTCAAACTCCTTACCCTTAGGTGGTTTGAAGACTATCTTCTTTCGATTGCAATCTATGGTTGCAAAATACTTAGACAACTAATCCATGCCCAAGATAACATCGAACTCTAACACCAGCAATTCAATCAAGTCTACCTCCAAACTTTTTCCATCAATATTAACAACACATGCAGGATAGAAATTTTGGACCTCAATCTCCTCATCTAATGGAGTGAACACAACTATCACATCATCAAGCAATTCACACAACATGCATAACTTCTTAGCAAAGCAAGATGATATGAAAGAATGAGATGCTCCTGAATCAAACAATACTTTTGCATTTTGAGGTTGAATAGAAAGAATACTTGTGACTACTACATTAGAGGCTTGGGCCTCCTATTGATTGAGTGTAAAAACTCTCCCTCTTCCTTTACCCAAAGAAGTCTGACCTAGAGCTTGAATTGCAGATGAACCTGATCCTCGGCCTGCTTTTGTACCTCTGCCATAGCCTCGGCCTACCCCAGCATGAGCACTACTGCTCCCCACTCTTCCTATCTGAACTGTAGACTACGAAGCTGGTGGTCTCATTATAGTCACTGTCCGTTGGCAATCTTTCACAAATTTTCTAAGCTGTCCACAGTGGAAACAAGCCCCTATCTCAATATGACATGGTCCTAAATGTCTCCTCCCACAAGTAGGACATTGAAATTATCCCTCAAAGGTGTAAAACTAACTTTGCCCCTGCTTATCTGTGAAGCAGATCTAGAAGGATTGAGTCTATACTAAGATCTTTATGGGTGTCCTCTGAACCCACTCTAAGGAGTATACTACCTCAAAATATCCATGCTCCTCACTCCACTGCTATCCATGTTAGGCCTTGAGGAACCCTCAACTCTAGCCTTCTTCTTCTGCCCTCTTTCTACTTTTAGTTCCATTTCTCGATTCTTAATCATTCTGGCCTTATCCACCAATCTGGAATATGAGTCAAACTCATGAATAGCTAGCACATGAAACAATGGAGGAATCAAACCTCTCCTGAAGTGTTGAATCCGAGCAACCTCCGTAGAAACTAATACTAGAGTATACTTACCTAACTGACTAAACCTCATAATGTACTATGATAGGCTCATTTCCATAGTTTGAACCAGCTGTTCATACTCTATAGCTTTAGCCTTCCTCACACTTTTTAGAAGAAACTCATCCATAAACATGGTCTCAAATTGCTCCCAAGTAATATCCATATTAGCCCGAAGTAATCTAGTCACACTTCTCTTATACCAATCTCGGGCATCATTCCACATCAAGTAGCCCACAAACTCTACTGCCTTTCTATCTGGTATCCTTAAAAGCTGAACCTTATCATCTATTATCTCAAGGAAATCAGTGGGATCCACATCTCCCCTATACTCTAGAGGCTTAAGTTTCATAAACTTCTCAAAAGTTACCTCTTCAACCTGTGGCATAAAAGGTGATGGTAGAGGAACCACCGGTGGAACAGGAGCTACCGGTGCTGGAGGAATCGGCTGTTGCAATCGCTGTGTGATAAGCGCCTGCATTCTCTCATAGTTCTGTTGCATTTGATCAAATCTATGTGCCACCACAACATCCATCTGAGGTGCAAGTGGAGGAATCACTCCCTCTTTGACACTTCCTATAGAATCCTCCTTTAAAGGATCTTTCCTTCTAGGGAGGCCTTGTCCACGCTGATGACCTCTACCTCTCCTCGGAGGCATCTTGATACTGATAAAGGAAAATAAACAACTTAGATTCATAACACGACAACAAACGCAGATCTATACCAAAGGAATACAAAACAATGACAATACATAAATCCTATGCTCCGTAGTTTACTTACTCCATTATACTTAAGCCAGTGAACTTGTACATCTATCTATCTATCTATAAATTAAATATATAGCTCTGACACCATCTTTGTCACACCCTAAAACCAAAAGTGTAACGGTCCTAGGACAAGGGTAGGCTTAAGGCCACCATAAACCTATAGAACCCAAACCTGGATCATTAATCATCAATAATATTTTATAACAATATAATATACTTCAATATATAGATAATCCATCAATACAATATCACTTGTTCCTTATCGATCAAAAGACTAAATACCATCATCAATAAGGAACAAGGATTACCAATAAGTTCAATCATATCTCAATCTAATACAATTCAATCTCCGGTGTCAATATGATTAGTATTCCAAAATAACACAAAACATCAAATGATTATCGAATCAATACATTAGCTTCTTGGAGAGAGAAAACAATCAAGAAGCTCTGTCTATCCTGTCAATAGGTTCTCTAGCACTTTAAATCCACAATAGTAGAAAAGGAATGAGTCGAAAACTCAATAAGTTATAGAGAAGCAATAATACTTAGGGTTTTACATTGATTGAGGAAAGAATAGATCGAAATCAATATATACACATATATATAATAATAGTAATAATGGTTTATGAACAATAAGAATACATTTAATGATATATATATTTACATGCCTATAAAGAAATGGCACCCACCAATGAGACGATAGAACAACCATTAATCCATACCATCTATCCATCGAGATACTACGATCTCATACCATACATATGCTTGATCAGAACATATATCCCAAGGCCGAGAGGCCTCCCCTAGGTAAAGCCACTGATATAATTTGACCTTATCAGCTAGGTCACTGGTGCACACAGTCCAATGAATAATTATTCCATAACTTACCTCAATCCAAAATAAATAAGCTCAACTATCACTACAATCAACAATCCTTAGGTCCTTGGGTCCACCAAGCCTAAAACAATAAATTTTAAAAAATGGGTCAATTAGGATTTCCTTCCCCAAAGTCATAACACAAAGAATTATAGGATTCTATATCATCTAGTACTCAATAAATTGATTTCTAATAACAATTAAACCATTAAATGAAGAATTACTATTCACCCTACTATTCACATAAAACCACTAAATCTCACAACTCTCATATCAACCGTAATTAATGGCAATAAATACTCTTAAATGACTACTAACAACCTATAAGAACTAGTTTAATTATATCATAACCCATAAACAACTATAAAAGTAAGAACTAGGATTTACGTTCAAAATCCTAGAAAGAGATATCTGGAGAAAGAATACCCTTTAAATTATTTGAAGCCTTACAATGTGTTTTTCATGAAGAATCCTTTAATAAAATGACTATTTGGATGATTAAAAAGCAATAGGGCTAGTTGAGCAAAAGAAAGAAATGAGAAGAAGAAGAAAATGAAATTTGATTTTCTGTTCAAAAATATGAAAAATGACTTCTATTTATAGAGCCCAAAGTCTCATGCCTGTGAAGAACAAATTCACGCCCATGAAGAATAAGTTTCACGCCCGTGAAGGATATATTCAAGCTCGTAAATAACAAAAGGTCAATTTCTCGTATTTGAACATAGAGCAAAGTAACGGCCGTGATTAGAGTTCACGCTCGTGAAACATCAAAATTCAAATTCACGGCCGTAAGAAGAATTCACGCATGTGAAAATAATGGGTTTAATTTCAACAAGGCAGTCGCTTCTCAAGACCATTCTAATACTCACTAAAACATCTCTAAACAATATCTATAACAAAGAAATAATTATATAACAATCAATCAATACAAATAGAAAGCTTGGGTGTTACATTATACTTATATTAAAGAAATTCTTAAGAATTCTCAAATTACTAAGTTTTTTTCAGTGTGAAATTCTTTATTGGCAGCTTGTGTTCCATTACCCATATCTTTTTCTAAACTTATCCAATTATTTCAATTCTTGTTCCTACTTAAACTAGACATATCAAAATCTAACATATCCAAAATTAACCTTATTCTCATTACTATATAATTTATAGTGTTAATTTAAATTTAGTCTTACAACCAGCCTTGTTGCCTGCATTCTGCTTGCAATCTGATTCTGTTAGTCTATATTTTTTTTTATCTATATCTCAATCTATAATTAACCAATTACTGTAATTATTTTTTCTATTGAAATGGACATATAATATTATAACATAGCCAAAATTTACATTATTTGATTCACTGCATAATTATTAGTGAATTTTCAAAATTAAACTACTGTCCTAAAATCCTTATCCGAACAGACCCTATTTCCATGCTTATAATTAATTTTTTGTTCATCAAATTAAAAAACTATTTTACAGTCATTTAGAAACATGTAAATGAACATCTTTATGTTTAACACTTTCTCTAATTCAGACTCTAAAGTCCTCATATCAATAAAACTCAGTAGTTTATGTTCTATTTATCAGTCAATTGTGACAGTTAACACTTATGACTTAATATCTCATAAACCACAAATCTAATTGCAAAACTTTTTTACAAACTTATAGATAAGACATAAATGAACACTTTTATATTGAATACTTCTTCTAATTCCGTCTTTATCGTTCTAAACAATTAAAACACAGTAAAAAAATTTCAGAAAACCTAATTATGGCTAGTCACGGTTTTTGTTCAATTACTCTCTTCTCACTTTGAATTTCATCAATTTCTTTTTCAGACATCAAATTAACATATTTATCTACAACTTTCATGTTTTGACTAACCACAAATTCATACATTAAAAATTTAGAATTCTACCTACAAATTATTGCCTTAACACAGATTCAGAATCTGTTTTTAAACCGTTGTCTTATTTTTACACTTTTAGCTTAATTAGCTTAAATATTTACCAAATCAAACCATAGAACACATAAATTAAATTAAAAACTAAAGTTTAAAAATCATACCTTAAGTTACACATTTGAATTCCTCCTCTTTTTATTCCACCAAATTGTCACACCCCAACTCCAGTGGTGTGATGGTCCTAGGGCAAGGGTAGGCTTAAGGCCACCATAAACCCGTAGAACTCCCATATCCTGAATTTCATACACATTTATATCAAATATAATATCATGCTATATTATATTCATAACCCATACAAGCATAATTAATTTCTTTACTATATCATTTCATAATAATATTATATTGTTCCTTACTGATCAAAAGATGCATCTTACATCACTAAGGAACAAGAGTACCCAAAAAATAACAATTCATACATCAAAATATTATCATCCTCAAATGACTAACTACGGAGCTCTAGAGTATACTCCCATTACATATTGTATCATAATACTATATAATAAATATACAAAATCATATGCCAAAATAATTACAATGAAGGCTTCTTGGAAGAATGAGTCAAGAAGCTTGGGCTTCTCTATTAGCTCCCTCACGAGCCACACTATCACCTGAAATCTACAGAAGAGGAGTGAGCCTTCAACTCAGTAAGATATGAACATGCAGAAAGAAAGAAATACATATACATACTTATATAAATATATATAATCCGAAAGAAACATTCATTTCAAGAACATGGTAAGAATCAAAATGTGGTTAGGCTTACAAAGAAACAGGAGTGCTCACAATCGAATAGCACTATCAAATATCATGGTAGAACTACAGAATGAATCGATAGCCATGCTACCTATCATAACAAAGTGCATCAGTAGTCCTTGCTACCTTATCGCAAACGCATGCTTGGCTAGGCATACGCCTAGAGCTTGTGGTCCCCTCTAGGTGGAATACTGGTAAAAACCCTACCAGCTGGGTTCTCAAAGTGCACAATGGACCAATGAATTTACTCTAATTAGGAAGAGCGTTCTATCCATAGGGTCATATGATTTCATATCACAAGAACATATTGGTCGCAAGACCATCAGTATATATATATATATATATATATATATATATATATATATATATCAAAATTTCATTAAAGTTTAACAAGTGAGAGGTTAGTAGATATATTGTGAAATAGATCGAAGAGAGTTGAGCAAATTGCTGAAAGGAATTCAAGGATAAATTTGTGTTGAGCTAAGCATGAACATGGCATTTGTTATTTCTTATGATAAGACTAAATGTTCTAAATATGAACCCATATGATTCTTGTATACTTGATTATATATTTTCGGACAAATAAAATTGAACAGATTCTGATATTTCAAAAACACAAAATTTACCATTGATTCATGAGATTCCATGTGTATATATATATATATAATATAAGTGACTTGGTCAACTTTCTTGGATCAAGTTCACATGATTTCTACTTACTTCTTACTTGTTAAACTTTAATGAAATTATGATATATATATATATATATATATATATATATATATATATATATACTGATGGTCTTGCGACCAATATGTTCTTGTGATATGAAATCATATGACCCTATGGATAGAACGCTCTTCCTAATTAGAGTAAATTCAGTGGTCCATTGTGCACTTTGAGAACCCAGCTGGTAGGGTTTTTACCAGTATTCCACCTAGAGGGGACCACAAGCTCTAG
>CANXYC010066477.1:0-17502 GCA_948193065.1 Aleurites moluccanus
TGGGTCCTTATGACCAATAAAGTTCAAAATACTTTGGCATGAAACCTAGGCTAGAACGTGAACCCAAACTTGTTTGAGTATGCTTATAAGATATGTTATTGATGTTGTATGGAATGAAAATGGGGTTTAAACTCCTTATGATGTACTGTTTTGGAACAACAAAGTGACTTAGTAAAATAGGAACCTTGAATATGAAAGTGACATGTGTAACTTGTTTGAAATGGGTGTGTATATGTGTTTGAATGTGTTATGTTGTCTTGATATGGTGTCTTATCGGAGATTTAATGTGTATTTAGGGGAGTCCTCCAAGGGAAAGGAGAAGCTGGGCGAGCAGTAGCCGCTCGGAGTTTCGAAGGGACTTTTTGTCTACTTGTACTCGATGTGGGTTTATAAATGTGTTATTACATTTCTAGTTTAAGGTATATGCATTTGGACATATAATATGACTTTTATTCATATCGAGCTGATTTTGGACCAATTTGGCCAAAGTTGCCCCTATACGTGCCAATCGGCCAAAATTGGGGCTGCCGAAATGGCATAAAATGACCTGAAACGTAAACGACCATAAAAATCATTCTATAAACTGGTTTGACCTCAAATCAAGCCCAATCATCTTATATATGTATATAATTGTATCTTAGATGTTAACATTGCATCATATATATTGGTAACATGTGAAACCGGAAAGTCACTGAAAAAAGGGAAACGAACCCATAATTTGGTAAGTCGCTGCGACAGCGCAACTGGGCCTGACGAGCAAATATTGTAAGTTGTTCCCAAATGACTCTTTATATGGTTATATGGATATATTTGCTATTTGGCACCTCATATGAGCTATACTTGTTGTATTTTCATCGTATTGGAACATTTGCACAGGATAACCTAACAGGGCTACTTCGATAGTGTAGCGGGTATTTCCATCGACGGTGTGCACATTGGTATTACTTGCCCTAGCTAGAGATAGGGATATGGTTCTATCCATAAGGATTGATCCTCCTTATGACATTTATATGGAAATGGAGATGTGGATGAAGTACAGTTCTACTTAATTACTTGACCCATCCTGTTTACCTTATGCATTTGGGCCTCTTATTATATTGACATATCTTATCATATATCACTGTCATCATATGCAAACAATTATGTTCACATTGGTAACTTCTATTATATTATAATTGCTTACATTCTAATAAATTGACATCATACCTAAGAATGTCATACATGACCTGATATATATATTGTGCATTAGTAATGCATCTAATATTTATAAATCCATTGAGTATTTATACTCACCCCACTTTGTTGAACCATTTCAGGGAAAGTAGAGTGAGGCGCATTCAATCCCGGATACTTCTGTAATTCCAGCCGCGGAGCAGATGTATAGTCCTTTCCTAGAGTATCATAGATTACTCCATGATATTAGTTGTATATATAAATATTTTGAGTATGATTGTGAATATGTAAATAGATATTTATATGTTGTGATGTGTTTGTATGTTATGATATATGTGTATAAATGCATCTATGTATATATCTTTTGCCACAGGGGTATAACTGCTATGGTAAGCTCTAATGATAGTAGCATATGCATAAATGATATTACAGGGAATTGCCATATGATCAGTAATGCATGAAACCATTATATAAGTTGATGAAGACCATTCAGTTTGAATTGACATAAGTATAAATTGATGTGAGTTTTGTACTGGAGGTTGAATTGGGTTTTGATATTAATATTAGAAGTGTTTTGTTATGCTTTCTAATTGGGCAAATGTTAATATTACAGAGAAGACTCTGTCCGATTTTCTGTAAAACCCAAAGTGGTTGAAAAAAAAATATATGTCATAAAAATGATTTAAATGAAATGAAAACATGTAACTTGGGTTCTTCGTGGTACTGGTATATGAATTATTCCCTTGCCCTAGGACCGTCACAACCCTATAGTGTGGGTTGTGACAGGAAGAATGGCCACTAAATATCAATGAAGAAGTTACTATGTTGTTAAAGAACAAGTTCATCGAGCCGATCACATACCTATCATGGTTAACAAACATAGTTCAAACTTATGAGTATATTAAGCCTATCAAGCAGAAGTTGAGAAGACTTAAAGGAAGAATGGCCACTAAATATCAAGGAAGAAGTTACTATACTGTTAAAGAACAAGTTCATCGAGCTGATCACATACTCATCATGGTTAACAAACATAGTTCCAGTACCCAAAAAGGATACAAAGGTAAGAATGTGTGTGGACTACAAAGATTTGAACAAAGCATACCCAAAGGATGATTTCCTTTGCCTAACATTGACTTGTTAGTAGACCGCTTGGCAAGATCTGAAGTGGTCTCTTTAACTGACTTATATGTAGGCTAATAATGAAAATATGATCCATAAAGAAGAAGAGGTTTATGGGGATGATATGGTTATAATGTCTGAAATGGTGGAAGGACACCTAGAGGCATTAAGAAAATTCTTTCTAAGTACAACTTAAAGCTAAATCTTGCCAAATGTCTCTTTGATGCATCTTCTGGGGTGTTCATGGGATTCATAGTCAGTAAAAAGGGAATAGAGATCAACCCTACTAAGTAAAAAGCAATTATGGAGATGCTAGCTCCCAAGATGGAAAATGAGATTAGGGGTTTCCTAAGGCACTTGCAATACATTAGTCAGTTCATCACCTAATTAGTTGACACATGTGGTCCTATCTTTAAGCTATTGAAAAAGGGAACTCCTAAGCAGTGGAATGATGAATGCCAGTAAGCTTTTGAAAAGATTAAAGAGTATCTATCGAATCCTTCTATTCTACAACATTCAAGGTTAGGCAAACCTCTATTCTATATTTTTACATAACCCAATAAGCTATAAGTGCAAAGCTTGCTCAAAAAACAACATATTCCAAAAAAAAAAGAATGCCATTTACTACTTGAGCAAGTGCATGTTTGGACATGAACTCAAATAGAATCAGATTGAGAAGTTATTCCTAGCTCTAGTATGGGTATGTCACAAACTATAGTATTATTTGGGTTCATATACCACACAAGTTAACACTGATATAAGCCCCTTAAAATTCCTTATGGAGAGGTTGATTCTCAATAGCAAAATGCCATGATGGATTGTAGTTCTCGCAGCATTTAATCTGAAGTATGTCCCGATAAGAGCAATTAAGGGAAACATCATAGCTTACCAACTAGTTGCAGCTCCTATACATAGTGATGATTCTTTTAAACCAAAATTCATGGAAATAAAGCCAGAAGTATGGAAAATGTACTTTGATGGTGCAGTTAATAATAAGGGTTTTGGAGCTGGCATTGTCTTAGTCACGCCTTATGGGGATCATTTGCCCATGGCTGTTAAACTTGCCTTCAAGGTAACCAATAATGAAGCTAAGTATGAAGCATGCATATGCAAGTTGGAATGCATTGTCAACTCGAGAATCAACTACTTAAAAGTGTACAGGGATTCCAATCTGATTGTCTCCCAAGCTCTTGGCAAATGGAAGATAAAAGAAGAATGATTAGTGCCTTACTTTCAACAAGTAAATGATCTCACAGAGAATTTCCATAAGTTATCTTTTCATTACTTGCCTCAAGCTAAAAATTAGTTTGTCGATGCTTTAGTAACTTTGGCTTCCATAATAGACATGATGGGCACTGAGATAGTCAAACCAGTGGTCATTAAAGTACGATGATAGCTAGAGTATGACATTACTTGCATGCAGATTCAGCTAGAAGATGGGAAATCATAGTTATAGGATATCTTCAATTTCATAAAACTCAAAAGTATCCAGGTATCCAGAAGAGGCATCAAAATCAGACCGCGGAACATTAAAACAGCTTGCTAGTAACTTCATCCCGAATGGTGATGTGCTATACAGAAGAGCATAGGACAATATTCACCTTAGATGTGTGATAGAGGAAGAAGCTCGGCAGATCATGGAATAGGTTCATGGTAGAGAACAGGGACCACACATTAATGGTTTTGCTTTGGCAAATAAGATCATAAATTTAGAATACTTTTGTCTAACCATGAAAGAGGATTGTGCTAAGCATGTACGAAAATGCTAGTGTCAAATTTTTGCCAAACTATAGAAGAGACCTCCAATTCCACTACAATCGACTACAACTCCTTAGTCATTTGTTGTAATACCCTAAAAAGTTCTAACATATATGCATGAATTAGTTCTCAGTATTGTCACGACCCACTTTTGGATCGAGACGGTCCTAGGGCACGGGTAGACTTAAGGTCACTGGAAACCTGTAGAACCCATAAACAATCCATTTATTGACCAATCATTTTTAATCCATTCATTAATATTTAAAACTCATTTATTACTTATAACTTTTACAGAAAATATCCCAGAGTTTTCTTTGTAATTTTAATCTTAATCCAAACCCAAAATTGGGTCTCTCAAAAATTACACAACCTGCACTAAAAATTATTTTACACTCCCAATAATTTTCAAACCTTATACCCTCAACTTCGCAGTTTCAACAGTCATACATAGCACTTCTAAATCTTTTTCAAAACATGAAAATTTCATTTTATCATTTACCTCCGTCACTGTCTTTATCACTTTATTATCATTGATATTTTCAATCATTATGCATTACACATTACATTTTGAATGTCACTATAATATTAAATATTTCACTATTCATACATCATTATAATACTCAATTATCTAATTATACATAGTACCATGGAGCTCTATGAGTGGACATTTATAACCTTTAGCGAATAATATTCTACTTTGCTGTACTTGATATTCCAAGTCGGAGAAAAAATTGACTTGAAATCAGCCTTCACTATCTCATTCTCGTAAAAATTATAAACCACAATAGGGTGAGTATAAAAATACTCAGTGAGCATGCATATATCATTACACATGTGATATGGGTATATGATAACCTAATATACTAATGGAAGTTTAATAATAATGAATACAATGAATGAATATCAGTATATTCATTTTTCATGTCAAGGTTAATTATTTACACACCAAATATCTTTGGAAGTTGGGAATGGATAGCAATTAAATTGATGATAGAATGACCATCAGTGGTAAGCAATAAGGTATAAGTTTGGAATCAATGAACATGTAAGTAATACTCGTATCATATGGATAAGACAGATAAAGTGCCCTGAAACATGTAGACTGTGTGTAATCACACAGTCAATCTCATATCATGTACATAAGATTGATAAGGTCTTATGGCCAGGACAGTTAACCCTTCCCAGCTAGGGTATCACATATAGTCAATGTGCACATTGCCGACGGTATGTACCCACTACGCCATCGGTGAGGCAGCTCTGTCAAATCCATATGTAAATAGGCCAATGGAAATCAATAATAATATCAAGTATTCATTAGGAACATTACAGTACAGTGGCTTACTAGTCAATACATTTCATTAGTCATGTATCGGTTTCTTTTCTTAATGCAAAGGTATCAATTAACAATAAATATCATGGTTAAACATTTGGTGTGCATACTTTTAGGAGCAATTCGGGTATATAATCAATCAAGAACAAAAGACATTTCAATATCAATAACAATCAATGGATATGGATGATTTCAATATTTAAGAATGATCAAGAATGATCAATAATAGCAACGAGACATTTAACCAATAAGGAAACATATTTATTGGGTCAACAAATCAAAACATGGTATGCATAATGATGTATACATTACTCACCTTAGCTTATAACTTGAACATTTTCCTTTTCCTTTATTCTTGATTATTTATCTTATCTATTTTGGTACCTATCAAGTCTCTTATTCATTCTTGACTCAACATATCCAATTAATTTCAATTTAGATACTATTTAACATAAACTTACATTACTTATACTTATATTAAAGAAAATTCCTCAAATTTCCAAGTTACTAGGATTTTTCTGTGCAAAATTCTTTACTGACAGCCTGTGTTCCATTACACACATCTCTCTCTACAATTATCCAATTTCTTCAATTCTTATTCCTAATTAAACAACATACAAGGTTCTAACATATCCGAATTTCACATTAAACACATTACTACACAATTTATGGTGTTAATTTAAACTTAGGCCTATAACCAGCTCTTCTACCCTACATTCTGCCTGCAATCCTATTATGGCAGATTCTATTCTTTTACTAATAACTCATTAGATACTTAACTAATTACTATAATTCCTTTTCCTATTGAAAATATCACATAAAATTATAACATATCCAAAGTTCAGAATTTTTTGATCACTGTACAATTATTAGTGAATTTCCAAAGTTAAATTATTGCCCTGAAATCTCTATCCAAACATACCCTGTTTCTATGCTTATAATAAATTCCATACTCATCCAATTACAAAACCATTTTATATTCATTTATATAACACATAAAAGATCATATTTCATGTTTTACACTTTCTCTAATTCGGAATTTAAAGTCCTTATATTAATATAATTTTGTAACCTATGTTCTGTTAAACAGTCAATCCAGCCAGTCTAAACTTATGACCTAATATCTCATAAACCACAATTCCAATTGCAACACCCTTTTACAGGTTTATAAATAAGACATAAATGAACACTTTTTATGCTGAACATATCTTTTAATTCTGTCTCTATCATTATGTACAATAAAAACAAAGTAGCATTTTCTAGAAAACCTAATTCCAGATCAGTCAGAGTTTTTATCTAATAACACTTTCCTCACTTCGAATTTTCCAAATTTCTTTTATAGACATCTAATTAACATATTTATATATAAATTTAATGTTTTAACTATCCTCAAATTCAGTTATTAAAACTTTGGAATATCAACCACAATTTACTGTCTTAAAAATCAATTTAGAAACTATATAAACCCTAGCTCATTCTTTACATTTTTAACTTAATTATCTCAATTAGTTGCCAAATCATGCTATAGAACTCTTAAATACAATTAAAAATGATAAGTTTAGAATCATTACCTTAGATTCAATTCTCAAACTCCATCTTCTTTCTTCCTCCATAAAACTTGAATACTAATTTCCTTTCTTCCCTCATCTTCCTTCTTCAATTTCCTAGCTATTTTTTGTTGATTTCTATAGAAAAATTAAAAGACTATTTATATGGTGTTTTCTCCTCTCCATTTGTTTGGTTCTCCTCTCCAAAAATGAAGCCAACACTTATCTTTATCATCTTTTATGCAGACCAAAAGCCAACAAATAAAATTAAAGATAAAAATAATTAGAAATTTCTAGAATTTGGCTTATTTGGCAGCCATTTAATTATTTAATACGTCAATTAATCATTTTCTATCAATAATTTTCATTGTCCCTCACCCTTTGCCGGCCACCTAGCTGATTTCTATAATGTGTGGGTCCCACAACTTTGTTTAATTGCACTTTTGGCCCAAAATTTTCTTTATTTATATTTTTGACCCCAAAACTTTCTGTAATTTATTCTGTCTATTCTATTTAGATTTAACCTCAAGTTTGGGGAGTGAAATACCTTATTTTAAGTCGTTCTATCCTATAAAAATAGTTCTAGATCATTTCTGGATCCCAGACAGTGGATTTCCAAAATTGCCCCAAAGTTGCCTTTATTTATAATTTTACCATTACTCATATTTTCAGTGTTCCAAAATATTTTTCAACTCTTTCTTTTCACCATAATTTCACATAAAATTAACTTATTTAATCCCCTAGGTTTGGGTCAAAAATCTTAAATTAGCCAGACTGCTATTTTTCTGACAGTGTTTTCGACACTGATGATTTTCGAAAAAGTTTTACATTTGCTTTCTAACTGTGTCTCTAAAATTATTTTCCATCATTTCAATGCTTTTAAACCATAAACTGAGAATTAAATTATGCATATAAAATGGGGCTTACTAGGGTATTACTTTCTACCCCCCTTCAATAAAATTTGTCCTCGAATTTTCTCATCCAATACTGTAAACATCGATATATGAACCTCAGATAGTCTCCAATCATTTTTGTAAATATTTTTCTCTATATTACTTATCTGTAATACCCTATAAACTTCTAACTTACATGCATTAATTAGTTCTCAGTATGTGTTTCAAAAGTCTTGAAATAATGGGAAATAATTTTAGAGACACAGTTAGAAAGCAAACTTGTTACTTTTCCGGAAAGCGGCGGTGTCGGGAACACTGCCGAGAAATTAATAGTCCAGTCAACAGAAGAATTTCTGAAGTTGACCTGGGGGTAAAAGATCACCACAAAATATGTGTAATTTTGGTAAAAAGAAAGAAGTGAAAATCATTTAGGAACACTGAAAAAGTAACCAATGGAAAAATGGTAGATATAAGGAAGTTTAAGGTGAATAGTGAAAATTGATCCGTCGGAGTTACAGAAAGACTTTGGAACTATTTTATAAACAAGTATAAATTAAAATAAGTTTATTGACTCCCCACTTTAAATTCTAAATCCTGACAGAATTGATAGAATAAATTACAGAAGATTTTGGATCAAAATATGAGATACGGAACTTTGGGGATTAAGTTGTATTTTTGCCATGTGATTTTTCTATTTATTTCTTACTTATCCATTTTAGCACATCTTCTTCTTCTTCCTTCTTGCTATGGCCGAACCACATCTTCCATTTCTCCACCATTTTCCAACCATTTTTCTTACAGAAAAACTAAAGAAAACTCGAAAACAAACCTTGTTCTACATCTTTCCACAATTAATTTGCTAGAAAGCTTAAGGAAAACCAAGGAACTTTGGCTAGAAGAACTCGACAATATCATCACTCCGAGGTAAAGAGTTGATTTGTTTGTTTTTATGGTTTATTTAGATGTTATTTAGGTTGAATTTGATGGGTTTGTAGTTAGATTGCATCAATTGATGCTAATTGATAGGAATCCCTAAATTTGCCTAGCTAATTTGAAGTTGTAAGGAAGGGTTTGATGATTTAGTGTTTGATTTTGTTAATTAATGTTAGAATATGTTAATTGGATATGAATAGATGGTTTATTTGATGTAGAACACAATTGTTGACATAAGTATGCTATATAGCTCAATTGGAGAATTTGGGTGAAAAGCTTGATTCCAAAGCATTTTGAAGCATTAGGTGAGTCTTATATGCATCATTTTACATATGTGTTGCATTGGAATTGAAATTGGAAACCTACCCTAAAAACCCATCCTTGGCCGAATTGGATTTACTATTCATATGCCTATATTTTGTTTGATTTTTGCCATGTTTTTTGTAGCCAAATTGAGCCATTTAGATGTTGTTTATTATTGTTTCTTTGATGCCTATACCATTGTTGACAATGTAGCTTGATGTTGGTTGAATTGGGCAAGTCAACATTGCACCCTAACCTAACCTATTGGCTTGCCATTGTATGCTTACCATGTGTTTGATGAAATGCCTAGTTCATTTGCCTTTGGCCTATTGCTTTGTATTCCTTAGGCCTACCATTTGAATGTCATTGTCGCCAGCGACGTTGGCATGCCAATTGGCCTACCGTTTTCCATCATCGAGCTAACTTTTGTTCCATGTCTTTCTTAATTGCCAAGCCATTTGTCATTGATTGTATGTTACCTATAGCATTGCCATTGATCATATTGATACTTGAATTGACTGATATTGTGATTATTGATATGGAGGATGCCATTGTTGCATACTGGTATCCATTAATATACTGTTTCTTTCTATTGATCCTTATGTGGCTTAATAGAGCTACCGATCCGACAAGATAGTGGGGAAATACTATTGGCGATGTGCACATTGTATTATTGATACCCTAACTAGGAGGGGTTATGGTCCTGGCCATAAAACCTGATCAGTCTTATGCTCACTGATACTGATATACTACTGGAGACCTATATGTTCGTATATGTTCCATAATGTTTACTGGAGATTGTATGATTTCATACAGTCCATCCCTTTATCTGTCTTTCCATATGATACCGAGCCTGTACTTTATTCTTTGGCTATACTATGACCCTTTACAGATTCTGTTTACTATTATCCGACTTATTGATACCATGACTTTATTGCTATCTACTGTTTTATTGTTGATGCGTATAGATTCACTGAGTATCTTATATACTCACCTTTTCATTGTTTACCCATTTTAGGAGAGGAGTAGGCTGCAAAATCCCATCATCTGTCATTTGAGGATTTCTACTACGATTATTGATGTATATTTCTATATTTTTGAATTTTGATATTCATAATCTAGCTGCTCCATGGGGTATGTATGGGTTAGCTAGGAGATGAACATGTACATATGATATTGATGATATATGAGTTATATGATGTTTATATTGATATGAGATATGGATTGTTACAGCCAATTACAGAAATTACAGAATGAATTGCAGGATAACAGAATGGATGATAATTAGTTAAAATAGATAATATATTATGGTTTATAGATTGTGCATGTGATACTGGGTTCTAAGGGTGTCGGTCGCCATTAGCATCTCTCATGCCCTAGGATCATCGCGATTCGAAAATGGGTCGTAACAGAGATGGTATCAGAGCTTAGGTTACAGACAATGGATTTAGGTTACAGATGAATAGTGACTAAATTACAGAGGATTAGTGACTAAGTACAGAATGGGGTAGAATTAAGTATACATGGAGCATAGGATTTCCTTTGTCGTCCTTTGCTGTTATTATCTATTATATGTTATTATTCTGCATTCCTGTCATTTTCTGAGACTGTTTTCATTTTTCGTGACAGATTACAGAGATGTCCGACGATAGGGACAGAGATACCAGGGAGGTAGAGGCAGCCTCCAATGAGTCATTAGTGAGGCAAATTGCAATATCAGAGGGTTCGTCTAGATTCTGACGGACTACAGAGGATACAGAGAGGGGCAATGAACCCTGGAGAGTGGAGATGATGCGGGGTCTAATGGAGTTACGGAAAGAGATGGCTGATATGAGGAGAAAGCGACAGCAGGTACCACTACCACCCGCTCCAGCAGTAATGCCTCCACCTGTAGTACTAGAGGCAGTTCTAGTGGCACCGGCTCCTGTGCAGCCAGTTGGGGCTCAGAAGGAGCCTGCTGTACAGGAGGTCGGAAAGTGATTGAGGAGGGAGGAGTATCGATGTTTAGCTTTCTGAAGCTAAACTTGCCTGAGTTCAGGGGAGACAGAGGCACTGATCCTGTAGATTTCTTGGAGGAGGTAGAGAAGGTAGTGAGGAGAGTACCATGTTCATAGTTGAGAGCAGTTGAGCTAGTTGGGCTATTACTGAAGGGTAAGTCATGGACCTGATTTTCTAGGAGGATGGAGCCCAGGCTTTATGGTGAGCAGCCACCTTCATAGGCTGAGTTTCATCAGGGTTTGATAGATGAGTTCATTACAGAGGGGGTGAAGACCCGTAACCTAGTTAGATTTGAGCAGTTAGAGCAAGGAGACAAATCTATGGAGGAGTATGCGAAGGAGTTTATCAAGTTGAGTAGGTATGCTACTCATATTGTACCTATAATGGCTGATCTGATTAGTAGGTTTCAGAGGGGTCTTTATATTGCATTACATAATACATTGTTGGCTACAGAGTTTACTTCGTTGACTATAGTGATTGATAAGGCTACACAAATGGAGGAGAAATACAAGACTGAGAGGGCTAAAAGGGACCAGACGAGGAAAGAGTGTCCCGGATCACAAGTTAGGAGTGGAGAGAGCAGCTCCCATCCTAGACAGACAGAGCCAGTGCCCTGGTTTGATTAGAGGTCTACAGCCAGTATTCAGAGGAGGAGGATACAGAGTAGGGGATCACCTGTGGTTCAGTCAGCACCTGTGTACTCTCAGGGTTCTTCGAGACCAGCTATACAGACACCCAACATTCCTACTTGTGGATTTTATGGTCAGAGACGTAGAGGGGAGTGTTAGAGACAGACGGGTGCATGTTTGAGGTGTGGCCAGCAGGGCTATTATACTAACAGGTGTCCTTTGAGGGCTAATCAGCAGCCATCTATCACAGTTTCTCAGCCAGTGGTTCAGGCGAGTCAGAATGTGGCTAGAGAGACTTTCGGCAGAGGTAGAGGCAGGGGAGGACAGGCTCTCAATGGTAGTCAGGCTCCAGGTGGTAGGGGTCAGGGCAGAATGTTTGCTATCAACACCTAGGAGGCCCAGAGATCTGACAACGTGGTTACAGGTACTATCTTGATTCAAAATGAGATTGCAAATGCCTTATGCGATTCGGGTGCTACTCACTCTTTCGTGTCACCACATTTTACACCTAAATTGAATAAGGAGAGGAGGTTATTAAATGTGCCATTGATGATTGCTACTCCTATGGGTGATAGTGTTGATGTTGATTAGTACTACCCTGACTATGTGATTGAGATTGATGACCATATCTTGCGTGCTGATTTGATTCAGTTGCCTGTGTTAAAGCTAGATGTTATTTTAGGTATGGATTGGCTGACGAGGCACCGAGCGGTTATTGATTGTTATAGAAAGAGGGTTAGATTTTAGCCTGAGGGGCAGCCAGAGTTTGAGTTTTAGGGTGATATTCGGGAGTTCCGAGATAATATAGTTTCTGCTATCCAGACCAAAAGGATGATTGGGAAAGGTTATTCAGCCTATTTAGCATATGTAGTGGATTTACAGAGGTCTTCTGTACAGCTTGATCAGATACCAGTAGTTCAGGAGTTTCATGATGTGTTTCTTGAGGAGTTGTCAGGATTTCCCCTGATAGGGAGATTGAGTTTGAGATTGAGGTGCATGTAGGCACAGACCTAATATCTATTCCTCTATACAGAATGGCTCCAGCAGAACTGAAGGAATTGAAAGTGTAGTTATAGGAGCTATTGGATAGAGAGTTTATCAGACCGAGTAGTTCTCCTTAGGGTGCACCGGTACTATTTGTAAGGAAGAAAGATGTCTCTTTGAGGTTGTGTATAGATTACAGGCAGCTGAATAAGGTGACAGTAAAGAACAAGTATCCATTGCCTTGCATAGATGACTTGTTTGATCAGCTGCAGGGTGCCAACCATTTTTTAAAGATAGATCTGAGGTCTGGGTATCACCATTTGAAGATTAAGAAGGGTGATATATCTAAGACTACTTTCAGGACCCGGTATGGGCATTATGAGTTTTTTATGTTGCCATTCGGATTGACCAATGCACCTGCTGCTTTTATGGATTTAATGAATAGGGTGTTCAGGTCATATTTGGATAAGTTTTTCATTGTATGCATTGATGACATACTTATCTATTTTAGGAGTAAGGAGGAGCATGTGGAGCATCTGAGGATTATTTTGTAGACACTTCGGGAGCATCGGTTGCATGCTAAGCTATCTAAATGCCAATTCTGGCTAACTGAAGTGTGTTTTCTGGGACATGTGATTTGTAAGGATGAGATTAAGGTGGATCCTCGGAAGATAGAAGCGGTTGCTAATTGGCCTCAGCCTACCAGTGTTTCAGAGGTTCACAATTTTCTTGGTATGGCTGGTTATTACAGGAGGTTTGTGAAGGATTTCTCTCGGATTGCAACTCCATTGACTAGATTGATGAGGAAATAGGAGCGGTATGTATGGACTGATGAGTGTGATCGTAGCTTTTAGACTCTAAAGTATTGCCTCACCAATGCTCTAGTGTTGGCATTGCCAGTAGAGGGGGAGAAATTTACTATTTATTGTGATGCTTCTTAGATTGCTCTGGGATGTGTATTGATGCAGATTGGTAGGGTAATTGCTTATGCTTCTCGTCAGTTAAAGAAGCATGAAGCAAATTATCCCACCCATGATTTAGAGATGGCAGTGGTGATCTTTGCATTGAAGATTTAGAGACATTACTTGTATGGATCGAAATGTGAGATATATACTAATCATAAGAGTCTATAATATATATTTCAACAAAAAAATCTGAATCTTCGACAGTGCAGATGGGTAGAGTTACTCAAGGATTATGATTGTGAGATTCTTTACCACCCAGGTAAGGCCAATGTAGTGGCTGATGCACTGAGCAGGAAATCGATGGGCAGTCTAGCTCATTTTGTGATTGGTAGGAGGCCACTAATACGAGAAATAAGGGAGTTGGCAGATTTGGGAGTAGAGTTGGAGTTAGGATGCCAAGATCGGAACCAGGCTCTGATAGCCCAATTTCGGGTGAAGTAACTATTGATTGATGATATTAAAGTGGCTCAGGATAGGGATCCTTATCTACTGAAACTCAAGAGAGAGGTACAAAATGGGAGGATGACAGAGTTTACATTATAGGATGGGATACTAAGATATGGGAAGCGCATATGTGTACCAGATTTTGATGGGCTATGGGATTGGATTATAAGAGAAGCTCACTACTCGGCATACAGTGTGCATCCAGCGATTGCCAAGATGTACCATGATTTGAGAGATGTATATTGGTGGCCTGGGATGAAGAAAGATGTAGCTCAGTTTGTGTCTAAATGCTTAGCCTATCAGCAGGTTAAGTTCGAACATTAGAAGCCATCAGGGCTACTTCAAGAGATTGAGTTACCAGAGTGGAAATGGGAGCAAGTAACTATGGATTTTATAGTTGGTCTACCTAGGACTTCGAGGGGTTATGTTTCTATATGGGTGATTGTTGACCGTATGACGAAGTCTGCTCATTTTCTGGAGGTCAAGACCAGCTTCACAGCAGCTCAATATGCATAATTGTTTGTGGACAAGATTGTGCGATTTCATGGAGTTCCTTTGATGATTATATTAGACAAAGGTACCCAATTATGACTCAGTATTGCTTTCCATCCGCAGATTGATAGGCAGTCGAAGAGGACAATCTAGACTTTGGAGGATATATTGAGATTATGTGTTCTAGATTTCAAAGGTAACTGGGATTATTATCTGCCATTAATAGAATTCTCCTATAACAACAGCTACCACTCTTCTATTGGTATGGCTCTATTTGAAGCAATATATGGTAGAAAATGTTGATCTCCAGTGTGTTGGGTGGAACCAGGAGAGAAACAGCTAGAGAGGCAAGAGTTGATAAGAGAGACTATGGAAAAGGTGCCTATGATCAGAGATCGGATGAGGACTGCCTTCAGTAGGCAGAAGAGTTATGCTGATACGAAGAGGAAGGATGTACATTTTGCAGTTGGTGATCATGTCTTCCTTAAGGTCTCACCGATGAGGGGTGTTACGAGATTTGGGAAAAGGGGAAAGTTATCACCAAGGTTTATAGGCCCATTTGAGATTCTTGAGAAGATAGGTAATGTGACCTATAGATTGGCTCTTCCACCAAGCATGAGCCATGTACATTCAGTTTTCCATATCTCTATGCTGCAGAAGTATGTGTCTGAACCATCACACATATTGGAGGTTTAGGATGTGGATCTCAGTGATGATTTGTCTTATGAGGAGCTAACTGTGAAGATTGTTGATCAACAGTTCAGACAGTTATGAAACAAGGAGATCCCGAAGGTCAAAGTGCTCTGGAAGAATCAATCCATGGAAGAGTGCACTTGGGAGAGTGAGCAGGAGATGAGGAGAAGATATCCATTCCTATTCTAGCAGTGAGGTATGTCTTTATTTAAATTCGAGGACGAATTTATTTGTAGGAGGGTAGAATGTATTACCCTATAAATTCCTAACTTACATGCATGAATTAGTTCTCAGTATGTGGTTCAAAAGTATTGAAATAATGGAAAATAATTTTAGAGACACAGTTAGAAAGCGAACTTGTTACTTTTTCAAAAAGTGGCGGTGTCGGGAACACTACCAAGAAATTAATAATCCGATCAACAGAAGAATTTCTGAAGTTGACCTGGGGATAAAAGATCACCACAAAAAATGTGTAATTTTGGTAAAAAGAAAGAAGTGAAAATCATTTAGGAACACTGAAAGAGTAACAAATGGCAAAATGGTAAATATAAGGAAGTTTAAGGTGAATAGTGGAAATTGGTCCATCGGAGTTACAAAATGACTCTGGAACTATTTTTATAAATACGTATAAATTAAAATAAGTTTATTGACTCCCCACTTTAAATTCTAAATCCTGACATAATTGACAGAATAAATTACAGAAGATTTTGGACCAAAATGTGAGCTACGGAAGTTCAGGGATGAAGTTGTAATTTAGCCATATGATTTTTCTATTTATTTCTTACTTAGCCATTTTAGCACATCTTCTTCTTCTTCCTTCTTGCTATGGCTGAACCACATCTTCCATTTCTCCACCATTTTCCAACCATTTTTCGTAGAGAAAAACTAAAGAAAACTTGAAAACAAACCTTGTTCTACATCTTTCCACAATTAATTTGCTAGAAAGCTTAAGTAAAATTAAAGAACTTTGGCTAGAAGAATTCGACAATATCATCACTCCAAGGTAAAGAGTTGATTTTTTTGTTTTGATGGTTTATTTAGATGTTATTTAGGTTGAATTTGATGGGTTTGTGGTTAGATTGCATCAATTGATGCTAATTGATAGAAATCTCTAAATTTGCCTAGCTAATTTGAAGTTGTAAGGAAGGGTTTGATGATTTAGTGTTTGATTTTGTTAATTGATGTTAGACTATGTTAATTGGATATGAATAGATGATTAATTGATGGTTTATTTGATATAGAATACAATTGTTGACATAAGTGTGCTATATAGCTCAATTGGAGAGTTTGGGTGAAAAGCTTGATTCCAAAGCAATTTGAAGTATTAGGTGAGTCTTATATGCATCATTTAACATGTGAATTGCATGGGACTTGAAATTGGAAACCTACCCTAAAAACCCATCCTTGGCCGAATTGGATTTACTATTCATATGCCTACATTTTGTTTGATTTTTGCCTTGTTTTTCATAGCCAAATTGAGTCATTTTGATGTTGTTTATTATTGTTTCTTTGATGCCTATACCATTATTAACAATGTAGCTTGATGTTGGTTGAATTGGGCAAGTCAACATTACAACCTAATTTAACCTATTGGCTTGCCATTGTATGCTTACCATGTGTCAAATGAAATGCCTAGTTCATTTTCCTTTGGTCTATTGCTTTGTATTCCATAGGCCTACCAGTTGAATGCCATTGTCGCCAGCGATGTCGGCTTGCCAATTGGCCTACCGTTTTCCATCACCGAGTCAACTTTTGTTCCAGTCTTTCTTAATTGCCAAACCATTTGTCATTGATTGTATGTTACCTATTGCATTGCCATTGATCATATTGATACTTTAATTGACTGATATTGAGATTATTGATATGGAGGATGCCATTGTTGCATATTGGTATCCATTGATATACTGTTTCTTTCTATTGATCCTTATGTGGCTTAACAGAGCTACCAATCTGACAAGGTAGTGGGGAAATACTGTCGGTGATGTGCACATTGTATTACTGATACTCTAGCTAGAAAACTTGATCAGTCTTATGCTCACTGATACTGATATGCTACTAGAGACCTATATGTTAGCATATGGTCCATACTGTTTACTGGAGATTGTATGACTTCATACAGTCCATCCTTTTATTTGTCTTTCCATATGATACCGAGCCTGTACTTTATTCTTTGGCTATACTGTGACCCTTTACAGATTCTATTTACTGTTATCCGACTTATTGATACCATGACTTTATTGC